>JAMPIV010013073.1:0-303102 GCA_024509875.1 Oreohelix idahoensis
GGGGGGGGGGGGGGGGGGGGGGGGGGGGGGGGGGGGGGGGGGGGGGGGGGGGGGGGGGGGGGGGGGGGGGGGGGGGGGGGGGGGGGGGGGGGGGGGGGGGGGGGGGGGGGGGGGGGGGGGGGGGGGGGGGGGGGGGGGGGGGGGGGGGGGGGGGGGGGGGGGGGGGGGGGGGGGGGGGGGGGGGGGGGGGGGGGGGGTGGGGGGGGGGGGGGGGGGGTGGGGGGGGGGGGGGGGGGGGGGGGGGGGGGGGGGGGGGGGGTTGGGGGGGGGGGGGGGGGGGGGGGGGGGGGGGGGGGGTGGGGGGGGGGGGGGGGGGGGGGGGGGGGGGGGGGGGGGGGGCCGGCGGAGGGGCGGGGGGGGAGGGGGGGAAAGGGGGAGGGGGGGGGGGGGGGGGGTGGGGGGGGTGGGGTGGGGGGGGGGTGGGGGTGGGGTGGGGTGGGGGGGGGGGGGGGGGGGGGGGGGGGGGGGGGGGGGGGTGTGGGGGGGGGGGGGGGGGGGGGTGGTGGGGTGGGGGGGGGGGGGGGGGGGGGAGGGGGGGGGCGGGGGGGGGTGGGGTGGGGGGGGGGGGGGGGGGGGGGGGGGGGGGGGGGGGGGGGGGGAGGGGGGGGGGGGGGGGGGGTGGCGGGGGGGGGGGGGTGGGGGGGGGGGGGGGGGGGGGGGGGGCGGCGGGGGGGGGGGGGGGGGGGGGTGGGGGGGGGGGGGGGGTGTGGGTGGGGGGGGGGGGGGGGGGGTGGTGGGGGGGGGGGGGGGGGGGGGGGGTGGGGTGGGGGGGGGGGGGTGGGGGGGGGGGGTGTGGGGTTGTGTGGGGGGTGTTTTTTGGTTGGGTGGTTGTTTTTGGGGGGGGTTTGATATGTCGTTTGGGGGTTGGTTTTTTGGGGAAGGGTTGTTTGGGGGGGGTTTGCCATGATTATGGGGGGTAATGGTTTAATGGTAATGGTATTTTTGTGATTTTTGTTGCAATAACCATGGGGTTTCTGGGGGTGGTACGTCTGGGGTGAAGGGGGTTGGGGGGGGGGGGGGAATCGCTTGTGGCAACTATGTGGGGGTCATTTGTTTTGGGCACTAACCTGTGTGGGGGGGTTATTTTTTTTAGCCTATTCTTGTGAATTAATTTTGTAAATAGGGTTTGATGTATCGGTGAAGCTAATAAATTTTAAAACTGATCTGAAATAAAGTGGGGGACAGGCTGTTTGTTGAGTCTTGTGAGGTTTTTTTGATGTACAATGTGTGCTTGTTAATGGAGGTAGGTTATTTTAAACTCAATGTGACTGGGGACGAGCTTGTGATATTTTCTGTAGAGAGTGTGTTAAGATCATTTTTTTGGAAGTTAACGTTGTGTGGGTGTTGGGGTTGTAACGGATGGACACTACCACATGTCCCAAATGTTTTGAAACAGTTTTAATTGGTTGATAAATAACAGAGTGTGGGGGGACGTGGGTTGAGTAACGGGATTAGGCCTTTAACAAATATTATTTTTCTCTTTAATGGTGATTGATTTTTTAATTTTTTTAGTATTTATTATATGTTCATTGGGTTAAGGATTCCTGATCCCAAAATTTATTTTATTTTGGATTTCATTTGTTTTAACTCGATTTTCCACTTATTTGGCGTATTGACTTTATTTTTACTTAATACTTTTTAGACAACTTATATAAAATGTACCGTGTAGAGAGCCAACAACACAATTGTTAAATGTGGCACTAATGCAGAAACCAAAAAAAAATCTTGGTTTTCACGTCTTTTTATGTATGCAGTTATTGCATTTTGGGAATGATTGTGGTACAAGGTGTGCCAGTTTTATGAAAACCCATCCTTCGACCAGCCCCCTATTTTGTTTATTTTTTTATTTGTTCTTGTAATTTTATCCCCCCCCCGAGTAAGGGTGGTTAACAACCACCAAGTGCAGCCAAAAAGAGAGCTGGAGGGTTAAAAAATCCCCCAGGATCCGATTGGTTTGTCAATAAATTCTTTTATGGACTCCCCCTCGGTTTACCGACCTTTTTTTCACCACATGGTACAAGCTCCGAACCCCACACCTAAACAAAAAATGTTTGTGCATAGTGTCAGGGGTTTTCCCCCCAAAGTGGCCAACGTTTCATCAAAAATATGGGAACAAAAATGATGGAAGCCAAACGTGTTCTAAAACCTAAAAATGCAGACACCCCCCTCCTACCCCCCCCCCACCCCCCCCCTTTCACATACCCAAAGGGGTTTAACAAAAACCCCAAAAATGTTGAGCTGAAGAGAGTCCTGTTGTTCCTACTAGGCCTACCTAACAAACACACCCCCGCCCCCCCCCACACACACAAAAATCTGTTAAAAAACGAAAATGCAGATATAGACCTAACCCAACCTCTCTATCTCTCCCCCAAAATGGAAAAAAAACCGTTATGCCTAAGACCTAACGTCCCGGTTCCCCCCCCCCCCCCAATGATTCCGCGCTAGTTGCCATTCCCCCCCCCCCCCCCCCCCCCACCTTTCCAACCCTAATCTGCACTCGCCCACTCCCTCCCTTCACAATGCCATAAAAAATTGCCCCAACTATATACCTTCGCATTTACATATATCATCTCGTACCTAGCCTAACCGCGTAAACGCCGTATTACATACATTATTCGTAATCATAGCCACTTGCCAAAAATAGACCAATATGGCAGCCTCCAGTTCACTATCCTTCCCTTCTGCTCAGTTATGTTTTAGCTGTACAATACATGCAATTAAAATTTATTTTGACAAAAGAAATTGCATCTTTATGATGGCCCTACAAGATGGGGGTGCAGCTGGGTCTTTTGGCCCCGGGCTGACTTCAAATTGGGGATTCACCTCTGCCAAGAATATATGATCCTGCATACCATTGAGGGGGCCTCACAATGTGAAATGGCCTGGGCCTCACTTGAAGTCTCGAAAGGCCTGTCCATATGTATTAGAAGTTGGGGAGAGAGATCAGTGAGAAAGTTAAGTGATAGAGGCTTGTGATGATAGTGAGATAGAGAACGAACGAACGAACGAACGAACTTTATTTTCAAAGGGTTAAGAATTGGGCACGCAGGCCTGTCTGACATTCTGCCCTTCCTCTCTCTCTCATCATGTATACTAATATCCTTTCATCCTCACATTTACTTTAAGAATTATTAAGGCATTTATCATTATAAAAGTAATATTACATTTGCAATAATCATCATAATTAAAGTGTTTAACAAAAAACAAAAAAAAATTGAATTCTTCGTACTGTTAATTAGTGATTTGAGACATATTCAGAGGTATGTTATGAGAACTTGTAAAATGTTCATACGGTGTTCAACTGAATGACTCAGGGACTGTTTTTTTTTTTTTTAGGTTGATCAAGAAGAGGTGGGTAGAGAGTTACTTTCCATTTTCCTGTTCATTTCCTTTGCGTCCCAAACGCAAGACCAGAAATCAGACTAGGTAGATAGTTAGATAGGACATATACGAAAGCAATTAATTTGCCAAGGGTTGAAAATCGGACACAGTCCCCTCTTGCATTCTTCCATCCTCTTGCTCATCTTTTATTACTGTTACTCAACATTCTCCAGCGTACTGAAAGTATTAATTTAAGGACAGTGCAACATTACAAGGAAGTATAACAGCATACATTAACAGTACCTGATCATAAAATTAAGAATATAAGTTATTAAGAATATAATATTAAGAATAAGTATATTGTAATGAAAACTAGATCATCAGAGCCTCCATACAGTATATTAGATAAAAGTACAACACAATCAGTTAGGGTGGCATATAATCAGCACTCATAAAGTATTTGAACAGTATACGATTGTATGAGTAAGGAGAAAAGTCAAGATAGAGGGCAGAAAAGTTTACTGACAAAGATAGAGAGAAAGGGCAGTAGGGTATAATGAGGAAGCTGAGAGAGAGTAAAATGAATTTAGAGAAAAATTTGAGAGTAGTGAAGTATAAAAAGTATACAGTTTGGGAGTGGACAGCGAGGCATTGAGATGAAGTTCAAAGAGATGACTGTTGAAACGAAGCGTTGTCTGTCGTCTTTAGCCCTGATGTCTATTTTTAAATAAGAATACAATTAGGGATTAGTGATGAGTAAGTTGGAAGTTAGTTTGTTATTTTTTAACGTACGATGTTGTCTTGTATTTTTGTGTGTGTCGGATTTGTTATGTATCAATAAGGTGGGGTAGGGTTAGGATTAATGTTAGGCAACATCTTTGTTTATGTGCGTTTTAACTGTTGACGATGCAACCGGAAGCACAATAAGCACGGAATTTTTACTTATGCACGAAACGTCGAATGTGCTTATGCTAACGTTGCATGCGAGATAAGTGTGCAGGCTTAAAGAGATGATGTGCAAAAAAATCTAGCCCGGATAGTTACCTATTCGGCGACCAATTGAGTCTCAGTCAGTTAGGGGTTAGGCAAAAATGATTAAAGCTGGGGTTAGATTTAGAAAGGCCAAACAACACAAAAAGTCTATAGGATTTGAGTTTTTGCGTTAGGTTTAGCATTTCTAAAACTAAAGTCTAATCCCAACGACACAGCCCACAGTGCTTCGTTTTATTAAGAGAGGATGTCGTAGATTTTGGATAGGTGATTAATTCTGGTCCCGTCTGAATAGAACTGAAAAGGTGGTAACTCAGTGAGAGATAAGGTAAAGAAATAGATTTCATGAGTGAAATGGTGAAAAGGTAGAGTCTGTCCCTGGATTGAGAAGATTAGTCCAGCCTATCGCTACGACTGAAGCTGGTTTATCAGACAGTTTACCTTTCTGTATATATTAACATATGCGCTGATAATTTCACCACAACGGGCTGAATGTACATGAAAATGGAAAAAAAATCTGGATAGCTATAGGTCCAGTTACAATTATTCTTATAGTCTTCTTTTTATTGGTACTCTCTCTCTTTCTGGATGAAACAAGAGGCTCGAAAAGGTCAACCTCGAAGACCCGCTATTTGCATAAGAATGTTTGTTTTGCGTCTATTGGACTTAGACCCGTTTTCTCAGATTTAGGTTCAGGCCGCTGGTAGGTTTTGGTTTATGACCCGTACTGGATTTTAGGTAGGAAATACAAAACATTTAATCACAATATCAGTATCTATCCTAACCCGGCGTAACGGTATGATTTATTATTATCTACTTGGTTATTAAATTTAAATAGAAACCATGGCGTATAGCTTATATTTATCGTTTTAAAAAAACGTGACCTAAGCCTAGTCATTTACAAAAATTACACATAATGGATTAGAAATAAATATATATTTCATCAGTACGACATCGCCTAGTGCATTTACTAGTCAACTAAAATATCTCTTACTGGTTAATAGCAATTAATTAAATTTCCATTACAGCTGGAAGAATTAGCTATATATATTTTAATCTGCTAGCCAATTAACACAATAAATCCTAGTGAAATATAATGACGAACTTTAACGATTAAATCACTCAAAATGCTAGTATAATATTTACCGCAACACAGAAATTTGAAACTATCTCCAACGAAAAAACTAATTAATTCCACTTTAACAATGGTCTAGAATTCGAAGCTTGATGTTCCGAAAATTCTGAGGCGTCTAGATAAATGATTTTAAAAGCTGGGATATGTATATGAAATAGGTCTTAATTCGCTAGTTCTTGCGAGATATCACGCCTTGCCCGTAATTTGTGGGGAAATCTGCAGTCGATTTCTGAATGAAAGTTTTATTTCTCACTTTTGCCGACCGCATGAACTCTGGCAACGAGCAAACAGTCTTTTGATCTCCGCTCGTTCCGTCGCTAATTACATTCACGAACAGACGGCTGGGGTCTGTAACCGTGGTTATCGCCCCTTTTGATTTCTTTTCACGTGCATCATAGTCTGATCTGTCACTATTTCAACGATTGCCCAATCGCTCGCGTGATAATACAGTTAACGGCTCTGGACTAGCTAATAGGTATGTTGGTAAACATTTCTAGTGTCTGTAAGACATAGAGAAAAAGAAAATAGGCGTGGCTAAGGTATGAGTTCGACAAACATCGAAGCGCATGCCTTCTGCGTTATCAAAACGTGAATATTAATAAGCAAGCAAAGGTGGAAAACCAGGTGGAAGCAAAATGTGTGGATACATGTAATATATTTTCATATCTCTGTCACAGAGGACATTGAGGTATAAATAATAAATTGAGGGAAATTAGTGAAAAGATGTTAGGGAAAGGGTACCGAGGTATAATGAAAAAGTTAGTAGTGTGATAGGAAAGTGGAATATAGTGAACACACTCAAGAGAGAGGACAGTAGTGAAAAAGTTAGCAGAAATAGGACAGAGAAGTATCGGGAAGAGTTGAGGGAGGGGTAGTTAATGGTAAGTACATTGGGAGGAGAGGACAGTGATATATATGTGTGGTTTAGCAATAAATTGAGAGAAAGTTAAGAGTTATACTAAGACAGTCTAGACAGAGTATGGAATGAGACATTAACAACAGAATGCAGTAAGTTATACTAAACTGTGCAGAGGAGAAGAGTAAGTAATAGAGAAACTGTTAGTAAGAAAGAATGAAATGGAGTGCTTAAAAAACACTGTTGACAAATCAAATAGCTTTAATATCATCATTTTCTTTTGTGCTCTGTATGGAGCCACCACTGCAGCTGGTCCCCTTGCAAGAAAGCTGCACAAAAGTTACACGCTCTTGCATAGGTGGTTTCTGTAACAATTAGTTTTACAGGATGAGGTTGCAAGCCCCATGCACAACCTCATATTAGTTGCTGTGTGCAACATACCTGATGGTGCAGTAGTCTTGTTCTTTCTTTGTCTCTTTGTAGACCCCCAGAAACTGCACGAGCAGTTTGAATATGTGCCTTGTATTTTCTACAGTTATTTCTGTGATGGCTGGACAACCAAGGACACCAATAACAATTGTTGATGTCAACAGCTTGCTGAGTGTTGCCCAGAGGTATGCCGAACGTTGGAATATGTTCAGTTTGGATCAGCAAATAAGTGACACCGGAAGCTGTCTGCGATGGCTGGCAAGCTGACAACTGGTTAACAATTCCATGGAGTGCAGCAGATGCCACCAGCTAGCGGCACTGCATGCACATTCTCGTGACGGAGTCATGAAACGTGTGTGTAAACCCACTTCTTTGTTAATACATATGCACAGCCAATCAACGAACAGTCTCTAAGCCTAAAATTTCGGGACGCGGTCACGGCCATCTTGTCCCCCCAAGATGGCGGCAGACAGAATAAAATTAGACATAAGCCCTGTATTTTGGGACTCGGTCACGGATTGTACGAAACCACAGATAACCAATCAAAAGGTTTCCTTACACACTGACATTTACCTGAGTTTACCTATATATACGGGCGCATGTATTCAAAATCTCACACACCGACACAAAGCCAGCTAGACGACCGACTGGAGAAAGAAGCTGTCAAGACTGATTTATTGCTCACCTGCATTGACCGGGCAGACTTGCTTCACTAGTCGAGTCAAATACTGGCTTGTATAAATCTTAGAGGGTAAGTAAACTTACTAAAAAAAACTTGTAGGAGAATATGCCTACATCATATATAATGATTGTATTGTTTAGTATCATTTATAATACCTACATATCATGTATAAGGATTATATTTTATGGAATCAGGTATAATGATTGTCTTTCCTGGTATGATTGCTGAAGACGATAACCAACCTGAAATATAACCTATCAGTCCTTTTTAGGGCTCATATAACTCCAACCTGAAATATAACCAAAACAGTCCTTGTTAGGACTCATATAACTCCAATCTATTGTCTCATATAACTCCAATCTGAAACAGAAAATAGCCTACGTCTGTATATATTTAAGATAACTTTAGTTTTTGTTTTACTATGAATGTATCAGAACACAATATTGTTAGGATATATTTTACCAGCCAGTATAGCACTTGTCAGAGAGGGCCTGGTATATTATAGGGGGAAGGAAATGGTTGTAATTCATGTATTGAATTTATATTATTGGATGTATTCATGTATTGAATTTATATTATTGGATGTATTCAGGTATTCATTTATCAGAAAGAATGTTTTGCAAGTAGACACCTGTCTTGTCTCGCTATTGCTAAATCATACTGAGCCATGTTGTCATTCATCCTACATGCAGACACCTGAGACACACGCTCATCTCATATACACTAGAAATAGGTGGGCTTGATGACAGAAATTAGCCCCTATTTTTACTGGTTACAGGTTTTATTCATGTCATCCAACCTGAGGTCGTATGTTCGTATCAATCCAGCTGCCTGGAACTTCGCTGGAGTATAGTGGTTGTATCGGAGCTGCATCCTTAGTCTCCCTCAGTCTTGGGTGGGCTAAAGAAACGATCATCAGCGGGTGTTGTGTGCATCAAACTAAGAAGGACAGAACTTTTAAGAGATGAGTACACATTAGTACCATTTCCGTTGGCAATTGTGAGCATTTAACGGTCAAGGAAGAAAAGTGATTTGAGGCGTAGTAAAGAGACAAGATTAACAGCTTAGCTTGATAAATTTTTATATTACTTAATTAACAGCACAGCTGATATAAATTTTTTTCCTATAATTTGGAAGACATATATATATATATATATATATATATATATATATATATATATATATATATATATATATATATATATATATATATATATATATATATATATATGTAAACTTACACGTCCATTGCATGCCATTTTTCAACATCCACCCTTCAGCACAAGAGTAGATAGTGTACAGTCTTAATAAATAAGGAAATTGTATTTGAACGACTTGTCAATTTTATAATTGTTAAATAAAATCTGTTTCCTTGTTTTAATATCACAGTTAGTTACACAGCGGGGGTGGCATTTTATGACTGTCTCCTCTCTACTAATTTTTCGAGATCAGATCATTCACAGCCGTAACTAATTTGTGATACCAGTAGTTCTCTCATACACTGGGACTTCACCATTTTCTGCAGAAATTCTACTTCTGTATTGTCAGTACTATACTGATCCTAGAGCCATAAAAACCTCACGCTACAGACGGAAGGCGCTGGAAGGGTTCCCCTTGTCGTGCCACATTTACTGTGCGCAGAGGTTCCTTTTTTTACACAAGCCGCCTCACACTGAGGCAGATTATATTAATTATGTATTACTGGACTGTAGGTTATCCAAGTAATATCATTTGTCGTGAAGTTGACGTAAGTGCCAATATTATAGTGGAGTATTTCAATTATTGTTGTGAGGAGGATGGAAGATGGCTAGGGCGAAATCCACCTGAAATTGGAGGCTTTCAAGAGAATGGAGACCCAGTTGTAGTCGAAATTGGTGGAAGAAAGTTTTTCCACAGGAAATACCAAAGAGGTCGGTGGCAAGAAGACCACTGGGTGTTTGGGGGTGTGGAGAGAGGGTCAGGGAAGTGTTTCTTGGCGGAAGTTCCTGATTGTACAGCAGGAACAGTAGAAGATGTAATACAACAATACATTCTACCAGGAAGTCATATTATATCAGATGACAGGGAAGCATTCAAAAACATCAGTATGTTAAAAGGTGGCATTTATTTGCATTCTGTGGTGTTACATGGGCATCAATTTGTCAATCCTGAAGACACTGAAGTGCACACACAGACAATTAAAAATATGTGGATGCGTGCAAAACGGAAAATGAGACACAAATTTGGAACGTGGAGGATATCATTAGCCTCATATCTAGATGAATTTGTGTGGCGAAGTACATGCAGAGATGATGACCCCTTCAGTTCCTTTCTTATTTGCCTCTCAGAAAATTATGGTTTATGATGAGAACAGGCCATCATATACCAGAAGGCCACAAGTCTTTCATCATTTTCCTTTGTGCTTGCCATGGAGCCACCATTGTTATTGATGTTGTTTATATAAAGTTACTGAGCTTGTTGCTCTTTCACACCTAATGCTACATTGAAGAGTCCTTGACATTACATTGTAGATCTAGGCTTTTAATGTGGCTTTTCTACCATTCAGAAACGTATTTAGTCATAAGCTTCAGTTTCTTTCCTGGGTGTTCTATCCTGGCTTGATAAGCCACTGAAGTATCCTCACGTCTGAATTCAAGCTAGAGGTGGAAAGGGATGACAAACCACATATCCCAGCCATCCGTGGGGGCTGTCCAAGTATGCAGGGCTAAAATGCTGTGCTCTGGGTCTAGGCCATCCCAAGCATTGTCAGGTCCTTCACAGAGCTACTTCCCAGCTGCCCTGACCTGTCATTATCCCTTGTGAGATCCTCCTGCATGCAGCCTACCAGCTAAAAGCTAAGTCTGGAGTTCAGAAGACTCCCCCAAGCTTGATTTGTAGTGCTGGGTTTTCAACATGTTTCCCCACAGGACGAAATATGATGTTTTGCCACTGTAGTATGGCAGCTTGTTCTTCAAATGTTGGCCAGGAGCAGCGTTAATTCCTATGGTTCCTGAAGCCACCACTGAAGCTTCTTTTTTTGTAGGAAGTATGCACCAAAGCATTCATGTGGTCTTGCTGCAGTTGTTTCTGTAGAAATTTGTTTTACATGATGAGGTTGCTAACCCAAGCACCGCCTCATATTAATTGCCTCTTACGACATTCCTAGGTGTTGTATGTGAAACCAAACCTTTCAGCCTGGTCCCACAAAACCACCCACCTGTCCCAACACCTAGCCATGCACAAAATCTGTCATTCCTCCTCATGACCGCAGAGAGTAAATAGTTGGTGTTTTCAATTTTATTCCCATTCTTTCAAGTATTATTAGAATAAACTGTCTTTTCAACTTTCTTCCCATTTTTTGCATCTACTGTGAAAGTAAATTTTAAACTTTATTCCCAATTTTTCATGTATTTTCAGTCTCATTTGGAATGTATTTCCTATATATATAATATTGTATTAAATTAGTTTACTGACTTCTCTATTCTGTTGCATAGCAGTTACGTTTGTTAGGAAAATACACCATGATGTACTAAAAGACAGTAAATGCAGTTTGTAAATCACCATATTTGCCGACCTAAAAGACGCATCTGAGTATAGGATGCACCCCTTTTTCTATGGGTTTTTTTTTTTTTTTTTTTTTTGAAAAAATTACTTAAGTGCATTCATTCATAAATTCATAACCCTCCACTCCCAAAGGAGCATAGGCCTTCAACAAACACATGCAAAGTCCTCCTGTCACGTGCCATCATCTCAAGTTCTTTCCACGTTCTCCTCATCATTTTCACCTCTTTTTCTAGCTCTCTTCTCCATGTGCTTCTTGGTCTACCTCTGCCTCTCTTGCCCTGGGGGTTCCAGAACAAGGACTGCCTTGTAATGCTATCAACAGGTCTCCTCAGTGTGTGTCCAATCCATCGCCATCGTCTTCTCATCTCTTGTTCCACTGGCACTTGTCTAGTTCTTGTAATCAGTTCCATATTGGTAACCTTGTCATACCATTTTAATCCCTCTCTTCTACGCAAGCACCCATTTATGAAAGTCTGTAGCTTTTTGGTTGTTGTCTTTGTTGTTCTCCATGTCTCAGAGCCATACAATAGGACTGACTTCACATTTGAGTTGAAGATTCTTATTTTCGTGTTGGATCCGATTTCTCTGATCTCCATATATTTCCCAATGCAATGAAAGCTCCTCTTGCCTTTTGTATTCTTATTTTGATATCGCTGTCTGTCCCTCCAACTTTGTCTATATTACTGCCAAGATATGTGTACGATTCTACATCTTGTATTGGTGTTTCTTCAAGTTCAACCCTGTTATCATTACCTGCATTTATTCTCATTATTTTTTGTCTTTTCCCTGTGTATTTTCAGACCCAATTGCTGTGACCTCTCATCAAGTGTTTTCAATTTGTCCTGCATCTGATTACGGTTTCGTTTTTCTACTTAGTCTGCAAATTGTAACGCTTTCACGTTGATAGTAAAAGCCTACTGTATTATTACCCGCTTTCTTCAATGAAAAGTGTACTGTATTTCTTGGAAGAACCTTGAGATACGCAAATTGATCAATGACCTAAATTTAATATTTCATTCATTCCATTTTATACACGGCGTAACTAAAAGACAGATAAAGCAGGAGAGAGAGAGGGGCGAATGAAGGCAGGAAGCATGCAATACTAAACACGCGTCGCGCGATACACAATTGCTGCCATCACGCGTGTAAGGCCACATGCACTAACTTTTTTTCAGACGGACAGTGATAAAAACACTAACCTTCCCAGAGTTAGGTTTTTAAAATCCTGAAAAACGCTTATTGGAAATATGACATTATACTGGTTTACGTTTGAAAACATTACAGTACCCAGACAGCACATCTTCGAAACAGGAGGTAGAAGAAATTGCATATTTTGAACGCAGCCACTTAGCTCCATTAAATTTGTATATTTGGGTTCCTTAGGACTTGCTGACAAATAATATGTAAAACGTTACGCAAATAGTCTAGAAATTACCAAATTATAGCCAAAATAAAATAGTGGGGGTGCCTGACAGCATGAAATCATTTCTGCTCATAAAATTTTTTTATAACGTGTTTGAAAAAACCTTACGTTACGGAAATAGCCTACCATGTAAACTCCTATTTGATTGGAGCGCAACAAATGTAAGACTAAACACGATTTGTCGGGCTATAAATACTATCTTGTGTTGTCAGGGGAAACGTGAAAAAGGAGTACTTTTTTGAAAAGATGTGTAGACATGGTTTCATTGGGTAGAGCTGCGAATATACTCGATTCAGAGCGTCTGTTCATTGCCACATCTTGTAATAAACCTACTAAGAAGCAGTGCGTTGAGCACCAGTGTATATTTTTTATAAAATAAAGCCTGGGACATCGGCAGATCGGAGTTGTGCTATATTCATTGCCAGTCAACGAAACTGTTTATTATTCTATGAATTGTGGTAAGCTTGAAATATTCAATATCTTTTAATGAAAATTGAATGTAAATTGATAATTTATGTCTGTATATATGTGTAGTTCAGTAGCAAACATGATGTAAAGCCTATAATGCTCCAGCCTGAACAGAAGGTGTCGGAGGAAAGTAAAACTGCATGGAATGACCAAACAGTACACTGACACTTAGATTATTGATTAGACAGAAATAATGCTGGAATTGCAGAGGCGTAGTAACCATTAGGGAGGAAAATACTGGTATAAAGTATTTCAGATGAAGCTGACAGTTGGCCTAACGCTCTGAACTCAATGTTTGTGATGTATTGTGCTCAGTGTAGAAAGAGAGTATAAATTAGTTATGACGTAGAAGGTACATCCTTCTTGTTTCAGGGACCGTGGTCTTAAAGTTATTGAGCAGCACCTGGTCAGAGCTTTGCTGAAGCCAGAGGTGGACAGCATACTCCTTGGTCCATATAGCAACCAGTGGGGTGACTCCAGAACTCATTAAAGTAATCGAGCAGAGGAGCCTTTTACTGCAATCATCACGAAAGATAAGAGAGTGTGGCCATGGAGCTCAACATTATGTACCCCATCTTAAAATGACAGTGTAAAATAAAATTAAGAGGGGAATTCAATTGTTTTAATATCAGGAACTGAGAACATCTCCAATACTAGTTCCAATAAAGACAAACTATTGAAGTCATGATGACAAATACCAACAGAGCTTGAACAAAACAAAACCAGTATTACCTCATATTACTACTACATAACTGACACACATAGGATACTATTAATAATATATGTCACTACAAGATTCATATTAATAAATTCTGTACATATAACTTGTAATTAAAATTGATTGTGATTCCTGGTTCCCTTTGTATTTGAATCAGGACACATATACATTCATGATAGCACTGAATACATATTGTTATTTGAAAAGTTATCAGTGACTCCTTTAAGATATCCTCGTAGAGTGTTTTATGTATGTGAGTGTCACAGTGTTGTCAAGTGTGGTGGAATAAATTAAATTGTTTATCTGTCTGTTGTTGTTATGACTTACACTTCATCATACACATACCCTAGACATATAACATAGTCATCACACTATTCCAGAATAATTCTGACTGAGGTATACATATGTGGCAGCAAGTAAGGTTATCTATAATACACTACTCTTATTAGATATAAATACCTTCACAGCTGATCTCAGTCAGTACACTAAGTCCCCTATAAATATTTATAACATCCCACTTCACCACACTAGCCTTCACTTTCTTTCCTTTCCTGACGAAGGCCTTGTGGCCGTAACGTAGACTATTTTCTTTGTCTTTTGTCCTCGTAAGACGAATCACCTTTTTTCGATTTTTTTTCAAACCCATCCATCTCAAGTAGAGTGAAAGATTTCCCTTTTTCTTGAACAAATTGTTTGATTGGCTCCAGCAACTGGACAAAAAAACATTGCCAGAACACTGCTTACAGAAAGCTGTAAGCCTGAGTGGCAGTCATTTCCTATTCCTAGGTTTTATTTTTATATTTATTTAGGTTCTTATGTGTCCTATCTAGACTTCACTTTCTTTCCTTTCCCTGACGAAGTCCTTGTGCCGTAACGTTGGCTACTTTCTTCGTCTTTTGTCCTCGTAAGACGAATCACCTTTTTTCGATTTTGTTTTCACACCTATCCATTTTTTTCTGACCTTAAGCACTGGTGCAGAAAAAAGGCTGACAGTGGCGACAACACGATTCTCTAGCAACTTGAGAGTAGAGGCAGAGGCCTTGAAAACTGCAGCAGAGGTTATATTGACAGAAGAAAGTGCAGAGAGACAAGTTGCTTTCTTTACTGATGCACAGTCAGTAACTGCAACGTTGAAAAGCCAAAATAATACAGACCTGGATGATCTCAGAGTAGTGCTCCACAAACTTTGTCAACGGTTCAAAAGTGTTGTGATCCAATGGATCCCATCTCATTGTAACATCGCCGGCAATGAAGAGGCTGACAGAATGGCAAAAGAAGATTCACATCTACCTCAGCCTGATGCAAGCATAACTTTTGAGGAGGCAAAGAGTTTTATCAGAATCAGATACAGAAACAAATGGAATGTAGAATATCCAGGGCACACACTGAATGATGCTTACTACCAGCTCCACAGAAGAGAACAAGTGGTAATCTTTAGACTCCGCACTGGCCACAACAGATTGAGATACCATCTATTCAACAAGCTAAAGATAGGAACTACCGATCAGTGTAACTGTGGCACTGATAAAATGACTGCTGAACATCTGCTTCAAAGTTGCCCCTTATATGTGGTACAGAGAAAGTGCATATGGCCGACGCCAGCTCCTTTCGTGGAAAAAGCTTTACGGGGATTCAAATAGCCTCAAACTGACTACTGCTTTCTTTGAGAACATTCAAGTGGACGTCTGAGAGTGTACGAAGAAGAAGAACACCTATCCATTACAGAAATCTACCATACAAAACAGAACCATGACATATCATCAGGCATCTCATCAAAATATACATTTTCTTTTATGAATTCTTTAAACTGCCGATGAGTTGTGACATTTGAGCATATGTAGGTAAAAATGTTTGGAACTACAGTACTTTCATAACATGTCCGTATTTAAAGTGTGTAGTTTCTGTGAGTGAGGCAGTAGGCAGGGATGAAATAAGAATATAATAGTCAACAGATAAAAACCTCACTAGTTGTAATCAGTACAGAGGTTTAGCTAAGTGCAGCATCAGGAGCTTCTTTTATGTCTGAGCCTCTTGCAATCAAATCTAATAGTTCTTCCTTCACATGTAGATCGTGTGTTATAAAATGAACAAATGTGGATAGGAATTTGGTTTATTTTCAGTTGTGATAGGTTAACGCAGACTCAGTGCTTGGAGGCTCATCATTTCATGTAAATTATTTACAATATCATCACAGATTATAGACATTTGCCTTCCTCTTTGTTGTATGTGTTGGGGCCGGCATGTTTTCAATCATTTTCTTTTCTGGATGTAAGGACAGACACACTGTCTAGGCAATATTAAAAGCCTAAGTTTCTCCCAGTATTGCAGCTGCCACAGGTTGCCTAGTTGGCCACATGGTAATTATGTTTTATCATTAGTTTACAACCGACTTTTTGACATTTGTTATCCAGTAATTATGCTTTGTGAGAGAAAAATATATTAAGGAAATTAAATAAAGCTTGTAAATTACATTAGTTTACACCTGCCTTTTTTGTGTTATATAGTAACTATATTTTGATGATTGCATCATGTAAATTAGTTTACAACTGTAGTTATGTTTGGTGGGGATGGGGGGACGACTCCATAATTTACCAAACGACAATAAATGCAGATTGTAAACTACATTAGTTGATACCTGCCTTTGTTTATTTGTTTTATTGTCAGTTCTCGTCTCCTTCTGTGCAGTGTATTCGAAATGTATTTTCAAAATTACCAATAGTCATTTATTCAATTTCCTTTTCAATCGTTATGGGGCCACAGCTATATTTGGTTCCCTTGCAGGAAGCCTTCACCTGGCATTCTCATGCTCATGCAGCAGTTGGTTGTGTAGCAGTATATTACATGATTAGGTTTCCAGCCTCATGCAACAGTTGGTTGTGTAGCAGTATATTACATGATGAGGTTTTCAGCCTCATGCATAGCCTCATATTAGTTGCCTTGTTCGATATGCCTGAGAGCAGTAGTTCTAATGTTTGTCTTGATCATGTTCAAATAGGTAACGGTTCGCTTTCATTACAAAGGGAGGTCACTATAATGTACATGTCTAAAGGGCAATTTTACCACAAATATTTAACAATGTTAATTACAATAAAGAAATAAATATATAGTAACCAAAATCTACACGTCTCTCGAGCACTGAAGTGTAAAGAGACAGATAGTGATAAGCACAGAAAATGGGTACGCGCCCCTCAAAAACTAAACTGTACATAGAAATATTAAAAAGCATGGAAATGGCTAAGCCATAACTACCAGAGAATTTTCAGTCTATAAGAATCAACAAATAAAATATACTACACAGAACACTATAAACCTAAATTATAATCCACTTTGGCCTGGACCGGTTATTCTGTGCACAGCATAAACCTTATATTTCCTGTACATAGGCATTACATCAACATGGGAGTGGGAGAGTGTTTTTTTTTTTTTTTTGGTATTTATAAGTTTTTTCGTAATGGAAAGGGGAGGGCATACATACAATTTTACATTTTTTATTTACTCTATTTGGATTGAGTTGAGTGGGCAGACGATGCCTTATTTTGATATCATAAATCAGAATTATCTTAAATTAACCAACTATCCATCAAGGGTTGAACAGTTTAATTTTTTTTAAATGTTTCAGAACCATTCAATAAAATCAATCAGTACCCTTTAGCTACCCGAGGAGCATAGGCCTTCAACAAACACATGTCAAGTCCTCCATCAGCCCAAGTTCATTCAATACAGCTGCTTTTTTGTTTTTGAGTTCAATATTCTTATTTTTGTGTTGGTGTTTGAGCCACCACGTGATCTTGACTGTCCTAACTAATATGCCTTCACTCACTATGAAAAGGCATTTGAGAGTGTAAACAGAGAATTACTTTGGAAATTAATGAGGCATTATGGAGGCATTATGACATGAAATACTTCATGAGGTGTCGCGGTAAGTCTGAAAATACATAGTGAGAAAACTAAGTTATTGAAATTAAATGCAGAAAACAATACTGCACTGGACGAAACATCACTACAAGATGTAGAATCATACATATATCTTGGTAAATGGTAGCAATATAAACACTGTTGGAAGGAGAGACATTGATACGAAAATACGAATACAGAAGTTTTAGAGGAGCTTCCATTGCATTGGGAAGTACATGTATATGTAGATCAAAAGAAATCAGGTCCAAGACAAAAAATTAAAATGTTCAACTCAAATGTCAAGTCAGTCCTATTGTGTTGCTCTGAAACATGGAGAGCAACAACCAGAAAGCTACAGTTTCATTATTTTTTTAAATAAAATATCCCGTTCAACCCTTGATGGGTTATAATTAAGACATATGGTGTAATAAATTCAAAACAATAAAATCAGATTTCCAATATCAACATATAGTACCTTCTTTCCCCCTCCACTCAGTACAAATAGAGTAATTCAAAACCAAATTAGTGTGGATGTTTTATGTGTGACGTCCCATTTCCAAGACACAAACAATAAAAATAAAAAACAAATGAATTAAAAAAAAAACTAAAGTCTCTCACAACTGCCCTGCTGTTATTAACAAGGTGAAAAGGGGTGAGAAAGCCTGAGGATGTCCGAGATTACATCAAATCCACCAATTATCTGACAACATCCATATGTGGCCGTGTGGCCTACTACGCCACCCTTAGGATAGAAAGTACTTTAGCAAGTCAGATACACTATGTACTTGTATAGGCTAGCTAGTACTCACACTAGTCACAAACTAATGACATCATTTGCCATGGTACTCATGAGTCCATGATGTCATTAAATCTTGAGTGGATTTTCATACAAGATAAACCGGAAAGTCCATAAACTGGAACTATGATTGGTCAACGTCCCTTGGTAATAATAAATTTGGTAGAGAGATTTTGTAGTTAGTTGGTTTGGAGATTAAATTAACTGACTGTTAACAAAAAGACCAATCATTACTTAGTTTCCGGTCAACGATAAAAAGAATAACATCCGCCCAAGATGAGATCCCAAGAAGTCGATGATTAGAATTGGATTTTTATATTGGACCCAGAGAGCATATGGTATGCTCCATCATGTATTGTTTTTCAACGAATCTTCAATCGAAATAAATATCTTTTATATAATTTTGACTGAAGTGAAATCTGTACTGTGTGCGAACGAAAACTAAAGTAAGACAGTTGCAGTATTTGATGAAACCTTAAATTAACTAACGGCCATCAGTTTCTTCCTACTACCTCTATACTTCCTACTAACACTGCCACATACATAAAAAATATTATTTGGTGCCCGTGACCTTTCACACACCAGAGATTGTCATTTTTGGTGTGAAACAGCTTATGCATGATGGATCCAAACCTACACCATCAGTTTGAAAATCAAATACAACTGCTCCAACACAAAAATCAGTTGTTACAACAGCAGATACATGACATGCAACAACAGCATGCCTTAAGTCAACCATTGCCAGATAACGCTGAAGTTCCTAATAGTTCTCTACAAGCTATTGCTACCACCCTTAGCTTGGTTATACAGAGTGCAAATCTGCACAACATCAATAACATTTTTAAGCCTTTTTGTGGCGATCCGTCCACTTTTCGGCAGTGGTTACGTGACATTGATAAATTTTCTTCATTGATTCCGTCAGCCACTGATGCCGATCGCAAACGTGTTGCTTTCTTATCATCTCAGTCACTTGTCACTGACTATCTACGTCGCCGTGCACACGATCACACAGATGAAGAGCCAATGGACGTCAGTCATTACCGTCAGTCTTGGCAGCAACCATCCATGTTACAGCCGTGCGATACTCCATTGCCGGGATCTTATCGCCAACAGTTTGGTCAACGCACTCAACACCAAGACAGAACGCCAGATAGGATGGCGGAAAGCAGAACACCACACAGTCAGGCGAGAGTCCTCCCAATTTCCAGGTCAGGACATTGGAACAGCCTGAACAGGAGAAGGCATAGAATGACAATGAGAAATCTCCTTGCAGATCGCCCGCTAATACTCGAGGCGAAATCTCAGGTTATTACTATGTCTAACCTGACATTGATTTTACGTGAGTATTCCTTTTTACTTGTACAGAGACAGGTGTCCCTCGCCATTCAGGCAAATACTCTCCGATTTCGGAGGTACCCATTGCAGCTGGGTCGGCTCAGGAGCCGCCAATCCCTGGTCGACGACACTCCTTCAAATGTCCTCGCCAGGTCTCGAGTTAATCCAGTCCAATTCCCGGTCGACGAAATATCCTCAAATGCCGTCGCCCGGGTTTGATCCTGAATCACCCGGTCGCCAGAGCGGTGTTGTAACCACTACGCTAGCGCGGCTCCTTTTGCAGAGATAAGACCAACAACGATATGGGTGGTCAACAATAATCCATGTAGAAACGAACGCAGCTGTGACATGACATCAAAAGGGTGTCGGAAGGCCCGTATATGCTCAATAAGATCGGGTACACAAACCAACAGAGGCCTACACATCGACGTGGTCGACACAGAGAAGACACAGTGCACGCATGGGAATAACACGCAACCCATATCAACACGAAAATCAGAGGGGAGATTGAAAGCAATGTGTAATGCTGCTACACAGAGACACGTCAAATGGTCCGTGTTGTAACACAAACAGAAACAACCAGAAGTATCGGCACACAAACAATGGTAGAAAAATTGAAGACACCACACCGTTCCCGTATTCCTGTCCGAAGCCCTACAGTTAGTTGTCATCCTCCTCCACGTACCTTCCCCCGTTCTCCAGTCCGTCCCCGTTTTTCATGTCTCCCACGACTTCGTCAGTTCCGTCCGACTCCTCTTCCACCCCCTCCTGCAAAGTTCCGTACATCCCGTATTCCAGTTCGCGTTTCACTGCCCTATACACCTCCTGCCTTTAGATCCCATCATTATGTTCCATCCCCTCCTGTGGTCAATGACATTCATCTTCCTCGACGCAAACAGAAAGACATATTACCTCCGCCTCGATTGTTGCGTGATGCTAATACGTCATCACCCACGACCATAGCACTCATTGATTCCTTCAACCGTTTACTCCAGACATTGACAACTTGAACTGTTGCCTCCTTACTGAGGTCATACCGAATTCTTTAATGTTTCAAGCTCCTTGCAGCGGTCATCTCTAATACATACGGAGCCATAATTCTTCCTTCCTCCACTCCAGCATATTTGGTCTATACTCCGCATGATGAACTGACCGATCCCTACACCTCTCGTGTGAAAGTTTCGTATGCTACCTCCATGTCATATCATTGTGATTTCTTCCTGATGCTAATCATTCAGCCAGTATGGACATGTTTGAAAACTCCTCTTTTCCCGAATCACGTCTCCTCCGGCATGTTGCTGTTCTACTTGAACCGTCCACAGACTTTATTGATTCTCCTAGTACCTGGACCGTGACTCTTATAACATTCCTCAGGCCGCTGATGATGGCGATACACCTACTCAGCATTTTTTAATGAGTAAAGATTTTATTACTTGTTTTTTTTTTCATTTCCCATGCCCGTCATGTAGATATCATCCATGTCTTGATGATTCCATTTTGTTTCCATGTTTCACTACTTTACATTTCATCAGCCACTAGTGTTGGTTTTTACATGCAAAATCGTAGTCACATATTGCATGCCTTTATGATTGTTCCTCTAGTTCGAGTTTTCGGTTATTTAACCCGCATTATCACGAATATGTTTAAATCGGTTACCCATCTCCATTACATAGTTATTTGTCCATGCTCATTGATGACCATCTCCATTGACTTTATTTTATGTTCATGCCCATTTATTGCTATTATGTTTACGATATTTTCATGATTTACTTAATGTTTTGCCTTTTGTATTACCACCGAGTTTTCTGGTTTATTTTCATTATGACGGCCATGTTGTACATCCGCCATTTTGGGCGTCCGCCATATTTTATGGGCACCCGCCATTTTTTTGGTTCTTTCCCAGTTTTTCCTATGCGACGTTAACTCGCTTCTTATGTTCTATCATGTTTTATAATTCACATATGTTTGAAAAATATTGATGACTATCAACCCATAAAAGCGGTTGGCTAGTTGGTTGATAATTGGTCCAGTACTGTTAGATTTTTTGCTCATTATTAGTGCTAGTTGTTCATACCATATCCTCCCCTGTCCTTCCATGTGCCCCTTGACTATGTCCATCGGTCCATACCCCTTCATAATTACTTCGTGAAATGTTCCTGATATTGTTTCATCGATCATTCCCATCTATTGTTTGTTGTATTCCTTCCGACATGATTTTTGGTAGGATACATGAACCCCCATATTTTAGGGATTAGTCACTTTTTTTAGGGACTAAAGTGTCTCCCTACGGGATACACTTTGGTGGCCCCTGGGCGTATGTGGCCGTGTGGCCTACTACGCCACTCTTAGGATAGAAAGTACTTTAGCAAGTCAGATACACTATGTACTTGTATAGGCTAGCTAGTACTCACACTAGTCACAAACTAATGACATCATTTGCCATGGTACTCATGAGTCCATGATGTCATTAAATCTTGAGTGGATTTTCATACAAGATAAACCGGAAAGTCCATAAACTGGAACAATGATTGGTCAACGTCCCTTGGTAATAATAAATTTGGTAGAGAGATTTTGTAGTTAGTTGGTTTGGAGATTAAATTAACTGACTGTTAACAAAAAGACCAATCATTACTTAGTTTCCGGTCAACGATAAAAAGAATAACATCCGCCCAAGCTGAGATCCCAAGAAGTCGATGATTAGAATTGGATTTTTATATTGGACCCAGAGAGCATATGGTATGCTCCATCATGTATTGTTTTTCAACGAATCTTCAATCGAAATAAATATCTTTTATATAATTTTGACTGAAGTGAAATCTGTACTGTATGCGAACGAAAACTAAAGTAAGACAGTTGCAGTATTTGATGAAACCTTAAATTAACTAACGGCCATCAGTTTCTTCCTACTACCACTATACTTCCTACTAACACTGCCACACATACAAGCACCCCCATCAGACTACCTCTTTTCCTCACACCATCATTGATCCTTATATATTAATTTTAGTTCTTGTTATATACTGTTTTACTATATTGTGCCATTCTCTCTATCTATTCTCAACACCTGTTCCACAGTTATGGATGAATTGCATGCCTGTAAATAATCTAATATTGGTTTTCTCTGTTGTTCCTACTTCCTACATTTTAATAGGACATGCTCTGTATTATTTTTTTCTAGACACTGCACAGTTAGGTTCTTCTGTTCTAAAATAGCCCGTTCCTAGTTGCTGTCTGTCGTGGAATATTCTAATCCACATATATAAATTATCAAGTAAATATAAAGCCTAATAAATACATCATGTCTTTTTCTACACTGCGTTACCAAAATGAACGAACAGATGGACAAAAGGATAAAGAGAGAGGGGAGGGCTGAAAATCAGGAACGCATGCAACACGCGTCGCGCGATACACAAATGCTGCCATCACGCGTGTAAGTCTACATGCACTAAATTTTTTTCAGACGGACAGTGATAAAATACACTACCCTTTCCCAGAGTTAGGTTTATAAATCATAAAAAACGCTTACACTGACAAACAACATTTTTCTTTCTTATATAAGAATAAGTGTTCTTAGGTCAGTTTCTTGCGCTGATTTCAAATCTGAAATCCGTTTATCTCTATCACGTCGGGTTCTTAAGATATTTGTGAATAAATATATTTTTGGGAAACCGTTATTTGCTCCGTTTCATTTTTTACTATATAACTTATTAAAAATTAATAAAAAGCAACATAATTCTACTTTTTATACTGCTAAAAGATGCATGACATATGTTACGCGATTTTTCAAATAGTTACTGTATTTTGAAATAATTCTGAGCAAAATATGGCTTCTAGAAGTTGTAGAAATTCGGCTGATCTGTTCTGTTACGTGTGCGGATGTTTTACCGATCGTGTTGACCAGAAAAACTTTACACCATTACTAAAGAAAGCATATGAACTTTATTTCGATTCGAAAGTTGATGATGCAAATAAATCTTGGAAGCCAAATGCAGTTTGTTCGATACATTGGCAGGTTGGTTACGAAAATCGCCGAAGCATAAGTCGATGCCTTTTGGAGTGCCAGTAATATGGCGTGAACATACAAATCACACTACTGATTGTTACTTCTGCTTGACAAATATCCATGGTTTCACTTTTAAAACTAGAAAGTCTGTGGTTTATCCAAATATTGAATCGGTTTCGAAACCAGTGCCTCATGATCCAATCACGTGTCCGATCCAAGTACCATCAGAACAATATCCGCTGGACGTGAATGAACCATCAGAAACTGATAGTGTACCTGCTTTAGAAACTAATTCTTACTCGGATTATATACCGGTGAATGATGGTGTTCACTTAATTAACCATTCAGAACTTTCAGATCTAATACGTGATCTCGCTCTTATCAAAGGACAAGCGGAATTACTCGGTTCGCGACTCGAAGAATGGAATCTTTTAGCGCCCAATACTCCGATATCTAAATTTCGTCATAGATACAGAGAACTTGTTCAATACTTTGAGATGGATGATGACATTTGCTATTGCAAAGATGTAAACGGTCATGAGCACATAGTCAACGAATGGCGATTTTTCATCGATTCTTCCAAGACTAGTCTAAAAGCCGTGTTATTGCATAACAGAAATTTATTTTCATCAATTCCAGTTGCCTACTCTGTTCATATGAAAGAAACTTATGACAATATGGCTATACGTTTGGAAAAAATAAAGTACAATGACTATCAATGGCGGATTTGTGGAGACCTAAAGGTCATTGCAATTCTCACGGGCATGCAGACTGGGTATACTAAATTTTGTTGCTTCCGATGTGAATGGGACAGCCGCAACAGACAGGAACATTATGCACGAAAGGTGTGGCCTATCCGGGATCATATGCAGCTCGGGCATAAAAATGTAATACACGAGCCATTAGTTAACAAAGACAGCTTCATTTTACCACTGTTACATATAAAGTTGGGGCTTATGAAGAATTTTGTAAAAGCGTTAGATAAAACGAGCAAAGCTTTCACTTATCTTCGAGAAAAGTTTCCGCAAGTTAGGATGCAAAGATAAAGGAATTTGTAGGACCTCAGATTAGGAAAGTTATTGCAGACAAACAATTCGAGAACTTGTTACATGGTAGTGAACTTCGCGCATGGATGGCATTCAAATCGATCGTCGATAACTTTCTGGGAAATCACAAATCTGTCGACTATGTTGCATATTGTTAAGCAGTGCATAGATGCATACAGAATTATGGGCTGTAACATGTCCCTCAAAATCCATTTGCTCGATTCGCATCTTGACTTTTTCCCTGACAACCTTGGCGAAGTCAGCGATGAACATGGGAACGATTCCATCAAGATATCGCCGTAATGGAGTCACGTTATCAAGGACGGTGGAGTGTGACCATGCTTGCCGATTATTGTTGGATGCTTCATCGCGATGTACCACATGCCATTCACCGACGAAAGTCGACTGCAAAGAAATTCAAGCCTACATAACTGTTATACTTCTTGTACGAATGATGTTGTAATACTGTATGCGTTGTTAAAAAACTTCAATTGCGTATTTCTAGAGATCCCGACCTGATAGAGAAAAACGGTTTGCAGATTTAAAAACAGCGCATTAAAATTGACCAGAAAAACATAGAAATGTTAGAGAAAGAAAAAAAAAGTTTTTTTTTGTTAGTCAGTGTTATTAGGAAAGATAACAATAGATGGGTTTACGGTTGAAAACATAACAGTACCCAGACATCACATCTTCGAAACAGGAGGTAGAAAATACATATTTTGAACGCAGCCACGTAGCTCTTTTAAATTTGGATAATTGGGTTCCTTAGGGCTTGCTGACGAATAATATGTAAAACGTTACGCAAATAGTCCAGGAATTAATAAATTATAACCAAAATAAAATAGTGGGGATGCCTGACAACACAAAATCATTTCTGCTCATAAAATTTTTTATAACGTGTTTGAAAAAAAAACCTTACGTTACATAAATAGCCTACCATGTAAACTCCCAATTGATTGGAGCGCAACAAATGAAAGCCTAACCACGATTGGTCGGACTATAAATACTATCTTTCGTTGTTAGGGGAAACGGGGAAAGGTAACATTTTTTCAAACACTTGTCGAAACGGGGCTCATTGGTCAGACTCGCTGATATACACACTTGGGAGCGTTAGTTCGAAACCACTTGTTTAAATAAGCTTGATAAAGCATCAGTGCGTTGAAGCCAGCTTATATTTTGCTCAATAAAAGCCTGGAAGATAAGCAGATGGGAATTTGTGCCAGAATTCATTGCTAATCAACGTATCTGTGTTTATTCGTATGAATTGTGGGACAGTGGTCTTGATGGTAGAGAGCAGCACCTGGTCAGAGCTTTGCTGAATCCTGAGTCGGACAGCATACTCCTTGGTCTTTTTAGCTATCAGTGAGGTGTCTCCTGAGCCCAGAGGAGAATTCGAGCAGAGGAGTCCTTTCCTGCCGCCATCACGCCAGATAAGCGAATTGGCCAGCTGAGCTCAACATTATGTCCCCTCATCTTGAAATGACTTTGTAAAAATATATTAAGAGGGGAAATTAATTGTCTTAATATCAGGAACTGAGAACATCTCCAATACTAATTTCCTTAAGACAAACTATTGAAGTCATGATGACAACTACCAACAGAGCTTGAACAAAACAAAACCAGTATTACCTCATACTACTATTACACAACTGACACACATAGGATATTTTTAATAATATATGTCACTCCCAGATTCATATTAATACATTCTGTACATAACTTGTAATTAACATTGATTGTGATTCCTGGTTCCTTTGTATTTGAATCAGGACACATACACATTTATGACATTAATGAATACATATTGTTAATTGAAAAGTTACGAGTGACTTCTTTAAGATATTCTCATAGAGTGTTATATGTATGTGAGTGTCACAGTGTTGTTAATAGTAGTGGATTAAATTAAATTGTTTATCTGTCTGTTGTTGTGACTTACACTTCACCATACTCATACCCTAGACACATAACGTAGCATCACACTATTCCAGAATAATTCTGACTGAGATATATAGATATGTGGTAGCAAGTAAGGTTATATATATATTACACTACTCTTATTAGATATATATATACCTTCACAGCTGATCTCAGTCAGTACACTAAGTCCCCTATAAATATTTATAACATCCCACTTCACCACATATATTGGGGTCTCGCTCTTGGGATTTTGAATCTTTCCCTATTAAAAATATTGGGGGTAATTCACTTCAGGGAATATAAGAATTAAAAGGTATCCTTGGGTGGAATTAAATAAGGTTGAGCTCACGGTGCCTGTGTTGTCCATTAGAGATTGAATTGTTGGTTAGACATTGTATTAAGTTACCTGATAGACAATGGCGGACCTGGCCAAATTTCGATCTGCTGCGGTTCAGACTGCAAAAGAGTTAGGATTAGATGGGCAAGTTATGGTTGCCTATGTCACGACGGAATGTGACAAATTTATTGAACGTGAAGAAAGAAGGTTTGAAGCCGAAAGAAAGTTAGAGGCTGACAAGGAAATTAAGAAGTTACAGTTTGAGGCTGAGGCTGAGACTAAGAGGTTGCAGATTGAGGCTGACAAAGAGGCTAAGAAATTGGAAGCAGAAGAAAGAAGATTGACTGCAGAAAGAGAAGAGAAGAAATTAGCTGCAGAAGAAAGAAGATTAGCTGCAGAGAGGGAAGCAGAAAAGGAGGAGAAAAGATTACAAAGGGAACATGAGTTACGACTAAGGGAGTTTGAGTTTCAAGGCCATGCTCCTGAAAATGGTGCCAGTCCCTTTGCCTCTGATGCTACGGTTACTCAAGGAGCCTCAACCTCAGCTATGAATTTTCATTTAGATCATTTTGTTGAGAAAGACGATGATATTGAGAGCTACCTAAATAGGTATGAACTATTAGCTACCACGTATGGGTTAGAGAGAGAAAGGTGGAGCTTAAAGTTATCTCAGGGACTTCGTGGGGCAGCTTATGAAGTTTTTGCAAAAATGAGCAGAGGTGATCAGGAAAATTATGACATGCTAAAGCAGGCTCTTTTGTTAAGGTATGAAAAGAATGCAGAATTCTATAGAAAAAAATTTAGGAATGCTAAACTACTGTCAGGTGAAACCTATCACCAGTTCTCTGCACGAATAGAGACATACTTGGAGAAATGGACTTCTCTGGGGAAAACCCAAGATCTTAAGGAAATGGTCCTTATAGAGCAACTAAGAGAGTCCATGGCTCCAGACCTGAGAAAGTTTCTCATGGAACAAGGTGCAGAGAGGCTGGATGAGTTGCTAAATGTTGCTGAAAGGTATCAAGCAGCTCAAGCAGAGGTAACAGGTAATAAAAAGAAACAGGTGGACAACTTTAGGGCACCACAGAACTTTAATAAATTTGATCCTAAGGATCAAAATAAAGGTAAGCACCAATTTGATAGGCCACGGTATGACAATAAAAATAAATTCCCACAATTCGATGAAAGGAAATATAATGAAAGAAAATCTTTCAACCAAGGAAAAAGGTGGTGTAAAAATTGTCAGATGGACAATCATGACACTGACCGTTGCAGAAGGAAACCTGTGTATATGGCAACCCTTCAGGTCAGGTCGACCTCAAGACAGGAGGAGGATATTATGTTAGATACCACTCCAGAAGAGATGAGGCAGGCACAGGCTGGGGATAAAACACTCAAGCCTTGTTTCAGAAAATTGTCAACTTGTCATACAACTCCAGGCAAGGGAGATTTTTACATGAAAAACAAGTTGATGTATAGGAAGACTGGAGCTAGATCCAATGGTCACGGACAGCTGGTTCTTCCAAAAAGATATAGGACAGACTTAATAAGGAGCCTACATGTGAAACCAGATGGGGACCATGAGAAGATAGGTACCATTATTCAAAAGGTGGCTCACAATTATTATTGGCCCAAAGCAAGATGGGACATTGAGAATTTTGTAGAAAGGTGTAGCATAGCACATGAGGGAACACCCACAAGTGGGAACATGGATCAGGACCTGGACACGCCATGGGGCAAAATCAGGCCTGACAATAAAAGGAAAAATAGATTTGATAAAGTGGACCAAATGGAATGGGAAGCCCCTTTTCACGGACAAGCTTCACTTAACTGTTTTACAATGGCCACTATGCGGAGAGTGCAAAAAGATGTCTTACCCCAGGATAAGCCGAAAATCCCTCAATCGGACTTAAACAAACTGGAGGAAGAGGATGTAGGGAGGAAATCTCTCATCAAGAATTTTAAGTGGGGGAGAAAGCCCCAAAAGAAAAATTGGTAGCGGTCGTTTTGTGAATGATAATTCTGGGAGGAAAAATCATCACTATAAAGCTTCGAGTGGAAGAGACCATACCGGTGCATGGACAAATAGGTCCACACAATTAAAGGTCCATATGTAGCTTTGTTAAGAACGTGGACTGATGAAAAGGCAGAGGAAAACATTACATCTTCATACCAATATGTGAATGAGCTGACCACTCGGTTGAAAACTGGCTGGAAACTTGCCAATGAAAATTTGAAACAAGCCAGGAAGAAACATGCTGCCTATTATAACAGGAAGGCGAAAGACAGAAATTTGGCTGTGGGAGAGAAAGTACTGCTTCTTTTGCCTGGGAGTCAGAATAAGTTACAAATTGGATGGCAGGGTCCATATACAGTTTTAGAGAAGGTGTCTAGAACAAATTATAAGATAGATAAGAAGGGGAAAGAAAAAATCTATCATGTGAATCTCCTGAAGAAATATTTGGAAAGAGAACATCAGGAAGAGACACACTTGTTGACCTTGTCCAT
Source organism: Oreohelix idahoensis (assembly GCA_024509875.1). Taxonomy (NCBI): domain Eukaryota; kingdom Metazoa; phylum Mollusca; class Gastropoda; order Stylommatophora; family Oreohelicidae; genus Oreohelix; species Oreohelix idahoensis. The sequence continues at coordinate 29,402 of JAMPIV010013073.1, forward strand.
CGCCATGGAGATGAAAAAGGAACCACTTTCATCATTTGAATATCCATTACACCCCTGTGAGACAGCAGCACAGGTGAAAATCAGTACACATTTAACGAAAACTCAGAAAGAGAGAGTGCAACAGGTTCTAAATAATCATGCAGAGGTGTTAACAGACCGACCAGGGCATACAAACCTATTGGAATATGATATGAAACTGATAGACCCCACACCTGTCTGTATGAAACCATATTCGATTCCGTTTGCTAAGGAGAAAGCTTTGAAGGAAGAGATAGACTATCTGTTGAAGGAAGGAATTATTTCGCACAGTGAGTCTTCGTATAGTTCCGGTGTTGTACTTTTAAGGAAGCCCTCTGGAGAACATAGACTCTGTATAGATTACAGGAGACTGAATGCTATTACAGAAGGACAGGTGGATCCATTGCCGGATACAAATCAGCTGTTTGCCAGACTAAATAAAGCGAAATATTTCTCAAAAGTGGATCTGAGTAAAGGATACTATCAGATTCCAGTAAAGCCTGAGGTTAGACCATACTTAGCTTTTAGTACCTCAGAAGGACACTATGAGTTTAATAGATTGCCATTTGGATTGAAGAATGCGCCTAGTGTCTTCTCTAGAATGATGAGAAAATTATTGGATCCTCTGAATAATCCCTGTATAACAAATTTTATGGATGATATCCTTATAGCAACAGAAACATTTGAGGAACACATTGACTCTCTGAACATGCTGTTTGATCGACTTAGGGAGGCAAATTTAACAGCCCGACCAACCAAATGTTGCGTTGGATGTAAAGAATTGGAATTTTTGGGACACACAGTTTATCAGGGAAACATGACCCCTGACCCAAAGAATTTAGAGAAACTACAGAAAGCCCCGAGACCACAAACCAAGAAGGACGTGAGATCCTTTGTCTCATTATGTGGTTTCTACCAGAAGTATATCAAAAACTTTAATTCCATATGTGCACCTTTAACGGAATTGACACGTAAAGGACATCCAGATCGCATTACATGGACACCACAATGTGAAATGACTTACCAAGAATTGAAGGAAAAGCTCACAAGTAAACCCATTTTGAAATTACCTGACTTAAGTCAAGAATTCATTGTAAGGACGGATGCAAGTAATATTGGGTTAGGTGCAACTCTACTACAGAAATCAGATGCATTGGATGGGGAATTAAGCCCAGTGGCATATGCTAGCAGAAAGTTGAATAAAGCTGAAATCAACTACTCAACTAGCGAAAAAGAATGTCTTGCAGTAATATGGGCGATAAAGAAATTCAATATTTATCTATATGGGAAGGCATTTAAGTTGCAAACAGATCACAAACCTTTATCGTTTCTAGCACAGGCTAAGCATGAGAACTCCAGGTTACTCCGATGGTCTTTACTTTTGGCTCCATATAATTTTAGCATTGAGTATATATCTGGAAAAACCAATTTGGGAGCGGATTTTTTAAGCCGCCATCCGTGTGATGAGAATCACCGTAAACACCGGAAATAATAATGAATTTCTCTATGTGTATATAGAATAAAGGACTGACATATAATGTCTGTTTTAAGAGGGGAGGTGTCGTGGAATATTCTAATCCACATATATAAATTATCAAGTAAATATAAAGCCTAATAAATACATATAATAAATAAATGAAGAAGAATGGTAAAGAACAGTGCTGTCACAATGACTGTACTCGAAATCCCCCTTGTTTTATGCTTCGTCTGCAAATTGTAACGCTTTCACGTTGATAGTAAAAGCTTACTGTATTATTACCCGCTTTCTTCAATGAAACGTGTGCTGCATTTCTAAGAAAAACCTTGAAATATGCAAGTTGACCTAAATTTTAAATTCCATTCATGTCTTTTTCTACACTGCGTTACCAAAATGAACGAACAGATGGACAAAAGGATAAAGAGAGAGGGGAGGGCTGAAAATCAGGAACGCATGCAACACGCGTCGCGCGATACACAAATGCTGCCATCACGCGTGTAAGTCTACATGCACTAAATTTTTTTCAGACGGACAGTGATAAAATACACTACCCTTTCCCAGAGTTAGGTTTATAAATCATAAAAAAACGCTTATTAGGAAAGATAACAATAGATGGGTTTACGGTTGAAAACATAACAGTACCCAGACATCACATCTTCGAAACAGGAGGTAGAAAATACATATTTTGAACGCAGCCACGTAGCTCTTTTAAATTTGGATAATTGGGTTCCTTAGGGCTTGCTGACGAATAATATGTAAAACGTTACGCAAATAGTCCAGGAATTAATAAATTATAACCAAAATAAAATAGTGGGGATGCCTGACAACACAAAATCATTTCTGCTCATAAAATTTTTTTTATAACGTGTTTGAAAAAAAAAAACCTTACGTTACATAAATAGCCTACCATGTAAACTCCCAATTGATTGGAGCGCAACAAATGAAAGCCTAACCACGATTGGTCGGACTATAAATACTATCTTTCGTTGTTAGGGGAAACGGGGAAGGTAACATTTTTTCAAACACTTGTCGAAACGGGGCTCATTGGTCAGACTCGCTGATATACACACTTGGGAGCGTTAGTTCGAAACCACTTGTTTAAATAAGCTTGATAAAGCATCAGTGCGTTGAAGCCAGCTTATATTTTGCTCAATAAAAGCCTGGAAGATAAGCAGATGGGAATTTGTGCCAGTTTGTGCCAGAATTCATTGCTAATCAACGTATCTGTGTTTATTCGTATGAATTGTGGGACAGTGGTCTTGATGGTAGAGAGCAGCACCTGGTCAGAGCTTTGCTGAATCCTGAGTCGGACAGCATACTCCTTGGTCTTTTTAGCTATCAGTGAGGTGTCTCCTGAGCCCAGAGGAGAATTCGAGCAGAGGAGTCCTTTCCTGCCGCCATCACGCCAGATAAGCGAATTGGCCAGCTGAGCTCAACATTATGTCCCCTCATCTTGAAATGACTTTGTAAAAATATATTAAGAGGGGAAATTAATTGTCTTAATATCAGGAACTGAGAACATCTCCAATACTAATTTCCTTAAGACAAACTATTGAAGTCATGATGACAACTACCAACAGAGCTTGAACAAAACAAAACCAGTATTACCTCATACTACTATTACACAACTGACACACATAGGATATTTTTAATAATATATGTCACTACCAGATTCATATTAATACATTCTGTACATAACTTGTAATTAACATTGATTGTGATTCCTGGTTCCTTTGTATTTGAATCAGGACACATACACATTTATGACATTAATGAATACATATTGTTAATTGAAAAGTTACGAGTGACTTCTTTAAGATATTCTCATAGAGTGTTATATGTATGTGAGTGTCACAGTGTTGTTAATAGTAGTGGATTAAATTAAATTGTTTATCTGTCTGTTGTTGTGACTTACACTTCACCATACTCATACCCTAGACACATAACGTAGCATCACACTATTCCAGAATAATTCTGACTGAGATATATAGATATGTGGTAGCCAGTAAGGTTATATATATTACACTACTCTTATTATATATATATATACCTTCACAGCTGATCTCAGTCAGTACACTAAGTCCCCTATAAATATTTATAACATCCCACTTCACCACACTGTCTAAGAAGTTTGTTATTGCTAGGAATTTTTAGTTCTCTATATACCGACTGTCGTAGATTTTTGATAGGTAATTAAGATAGATTTTGGTCCCGTCTGAATAGAACTGAAAAAGGTGGTACTCCGTGAGAGATAAGATAAAGAAATAGATTTCACGAGTGAAATGGTGAAAAGGTAGAGTCTGTCCCTGGATTGAGAAGATACTCTAGTCCAGCCTATCGCTTACGACTGAAATTTGTTGATCAGACAGTATACCTCTCTATATATATTAACATATATATCAACCACTCACATACACACACACACAGATAAGTGACGACAATTAGACGCACAAACGTGAAACTATACTGATGGAGTAGGGATATTGGGACAAGCTGACCAACACAGGTAATAAAGTTTATGTAAGTTTATTTATCATAAAGAAAACTTCACAATATCTATTATCAAATATCTGACAATATAAAAATCATAGGTTACATAATTAATGAAGAAATAGACACATAAGTGCAATCCCCTCTGTTGAGACAAGATCCCATAAGAAGAAGTTCATTAACCCCCAAAAGATTAGCACTATGGTATAGAAGTCGACTATACTGTAAAGAATAGAGGTTCTAGGTTAATCTATACAGTATTAGCAAACATAAGAAAGGCAAAACAAAGTGAGTACATTAGTTATACAATAGAAGAATTATTCATTCCTTCTTTCTCTCACTTCTGACAAAAACCTGTGGCCACATTCATTCACTCTTACCTAATAAGTGCTTTCACAACATCTGGAACATATCTCCATGATACATCCACAAATCCAAGGTTCGTTTTCTTTTGGCAAAACAAGCCCCAGTTTCTCCAAGACTGATTAATCCCATTATTGGGAAACGCTTGCTTTGTTACTGTTAGTAGGATTCTGTTTGTGTCACTTCAATTTGTCCAGGTAGGAAAATACTTAATTAAGAGATCTAATGTTCACTGTGTGAGTATAGCTGGTAAATTGTTATACTTGAAGAGAATGTCAGGTATGTAACTCTCTCGGGATAAAAATCCTCGTCACACCACAGTGATCGGTAGTTGGAAATGTTAATATTGATAACTTCGCCACAGCGGGCTGAATGTAAATGAAAATGGAAAAGAAATCTGGGTAGCTAAATGTCCAGTTATTGTTATTCTTATAGCACGTTTCACTGGCTTTGCCCAACTTCAAAATGCTATATCTCAGCGAATATATAACGCATATAAGTGAAATTTTGTGTGTGAATTTGAAATGGTATAGACCCTATGAATTTAATTTTTCATTAAAATGCAGTCATTGGTTTCAATTTTCGTTTCTTTGCGATATAATATCAAAAGTCTACTTGCCATCACACATCACACACACACATTTTGAAATATGTGCAGTAAATTATACGACCTCATTTGCACATGATTGGTTTATCATACAATTGGCATGATTTTAGCGTGAAATTGCACTTCTTGAACATAAAACAGTTTATATCCGGTGTTACTCACACATTGCCAATCACTGATTGAATCAGTGGTGTGTCTACAAAAAGTATTGTGTGGTTAAGTAAGAAAAATGAGTCTGCGAGTACAGTTTATGACATTACAGCAAATCACAAATATGATTTTTAAGTATTTCTGCAATGAAGCTACTTGAGGAAAACTATATCAATCTATTTCAAACCCACAAAAGAGGACTATTCATGCCTTGGGGATAAGCAAACGATCATTGCACCGCTGGATAGCAACATCTGAAATTTCTAATTCCAGTGTTTTACACACGAAAATTAGGCCAAGAGTGGTGGATAATTTTGACAGAGAATTGATCCGCAGAGAAATTTGCAATATGTTTCACAATAATGAGGCAGTGACTTTAAGGAAATTGAAAATTTGGTTAAGAAAAAATAATGGCATTGATATTTCCAAATCTACGCTATGGAGGACTATTAGGAGTTTGGGATTCACTTTAAGAAAATATGTTGGTGGTAGAAACCTTATTTGTGAGAAGCCTCATATAGTTTCGATGAGAAGCAAATATTTACGCGAGGTCAGAGAAATGAGAAGAGATTGTTATGATTTTGTGTATTTAGATGAAACTTGGATCAATGCGCACCACAGTAATGAACGAGAATGGCAATCATCTGATAGGACAAAAAAGAGACTAGTACCAAGCGGCAAAGGACAGCGCCTAATAATTGCACATGCAGGAAGCAGTCATCATGGGCTTCTAAATAATACTGAATTCATATTTGTTTCAAAATCCACAGATAATAGGGATTATCATGCAGAGATGAATGGCAAGATATTTCAAGATTGGATTGTGAATCATGTACTTCCTTCATTGGATAGACCGTCGTGTTTGATAATAGAAAATGCTTCATATCACAACGTTGTGGCACTGTTACGACAAGTTGAACCATGTCGTCTGCTATAGTTGGCGTGCGCATTTTGATGGTAAGAAATTTAATGTAGAATGATTGTTATACTTCATGGTTTAGTGAACACAATCCGCACGGTCGGATTGTGACGCGTGAGCGTTGAGATGGTCACGCTTAGTGACGAATGTAGGGCACCCATTATTACTTGACCGACACGCTGTGAACGTTGGTTTTGATGGAGAGAAAGAGTGTGGTAAGATGGTTGAAGAGATATGGATGGGTTTGGTTACAGATTGTTTGTCGTTGATAAAGGGAGGTAAGATGTGTAAAGTTAATCTTGGTCTTAAGGGAGGAAACTCCAATTATTTGGTTGGTGCGTAAAGTATTTGATTTGGGTTAAGCAGATGTAGTGGGTTAGCAGATACGGTTTAATAAATTAGCATATCTTCTTCTTCTTCCTCGTTCGCTTGAAAAGGACGGTGGTTGCGTTGTGTCTGTTTACGCCTAAGCTGTGATATCTGCACCTTTCGGTCGACACATCCGACTTCAGCACGGCATTATTTAGGGACCGGGTTTGCCTTCCCATTGCGATCCGCACTCGCTCAGCCAGACTGCACTGCTGCAGACTGTTTCCAGGACCACCACGTGGAGGTGGAGTGCGGTCTTGACCAGCTCTGGTTCGCTGGTCCTGATGCAAGCAGTACAGCTATGGGTTGCTGACTGCATTCACTATTGCTGCATCTTGGGGTCCCAAATTAGCATATGAAGACTTTGTAATAAGGGTTTAAGAGGAGAGTAGTGGAGTTGGGTATAATTATGCAAAGGGAAGTAACTTAGAATTTAGTCCCTTACAGGTTTGTGTGAGTTGAGAAAAAACAAGTATGCACGAGAAAGTCGAGATGCGTGAACACATTTTAGGCGTGAACGGAAAATGTTGGAACGGGGTTTTTACACAGTCTGGTTAGAGACGCGCAAGGCGTAGGTAGGGAAAGGTTTTGCTCTCCAAGTGTGTAAGTTGATAGAGAGACGCGCCAGGCGTAGAAAGAGAAAAGAGTTGTGTTTTCTCTTAAGTGTTAAGTTAGATATGGAACGCGTTCAGCGTAAGACTTGATACTGTTATTATAAGATATTTTCGGAGGACAAATGTGTTGTGTATGAAAAAGTGTATTTCAAATGAAGAAATCAAACCAGGTACGTTGACATTTTGATTTATAACTAGCGTATGTAGCTCAGCAGACCAGGTCTGAGCAGAAGACAGTAAACAGATGAAATCTTGACAAACATGACACCCCTGGCGGTAAAGGCCAGTTTCTCGTAGAGAGATATAACAAGAGACATTAGGAAAAGAAATAAGCAGCACAGAAGAACGACAGGAAGTTCTATCTGAATAAATATATGACATGTTTTATAGCTGGGACAAGTAGTAGTAAGGAAGACAAGCAAATGTATGTGGAAAATGGATACTGAGATTGTTTGAAACTGAAGATTGTATTGTGCAAGAGTGCCAACCTTGAAGAGGAAGGTTGGGCATACTATTTTTACCCATTATTCAACTTACGTTAATAAAGTTCCACCATTGTTATTTTCACTGCTGTTTTTGAGTGAAATCGATTGATCAACAGTGGGTATGAGGAACAAGTAGAGTCAGTCTGGGAGAAAGAAGTTTCTAGTATTTACTTTACAACACATACTATCTACTGGAAGGGCAGTGGTCCGAATCTTGAAATACGACTCACGGCTACAACGCCATGAAGACGCTTTTTTGAATCCTTCCAGAGTTAGGCTATACATTGCCGAAATATAATTGATTTTTATGGACGCAGGGTCTGTCCATATTTTTGTAAATGGATTGGAGGGAAGGATCTTTGATCAGTGTATGATCTATATACATATATTCGTCAAAACACAGGCGTTTCATTACCGTCTGACTGGATTACAGCAGAGCGCGTACAACGCCTTGATGTTCTGATGTCAACTAATTGACTGGAAGATTTACGGTACCATGTATTTTTAATTTGAATAATGCAAGATGTATTTTCTTACGATACTGACTATTCGTACAATGTCTTCGTCTGTATTGTCAGAATAAATGATTGTATAATGGACTCAAATCGAAGGACTTACCACACTCATACTCAATTTGAAGATTGACTCTTTATGCCATGTTTTATTGATTTTTTTTTGTTTGTTCGCATTGATGCAGAATATGATCTTCTACGAAGAAAACTACTGTAACTTGTTTACCAAGAGGGACCCCAAGATGCAGCAATAGTGAATGCAGTGAGCGACCCATAGCTTGACTGCTTGCATCAGGATCAGCGAACCAGAGCTGATCAAGACCGTACTCCACCTCCACGTGGTGGTCTTGGAAACAGTCTGCAGCAGTGCAGTCTGGCTGAGCGAGTACGGATCGAAATGGGAAGGCAAACCCGGTCCCTAAAAAATGCCGTGCAGAAGTCGGATGTGTCGACCGAAAGGTGCAGATATCACAGCTTAGGCGCAAACAGACACAACGCAACCACCGTCCTTTTCAGGGCGAACGAGGAAGAAGAAGAAGAAGAAGTTTACCAAGAGAAGATTCGCAAGGAACCAAACTGATTGTCAACGATTACGATACCGACAAAAATAATATATTAATTGAATCTTTAATAACTGTGTGAACCCGAATCCACGTACAGACACCTACGTATAACACGTCTGTATCAGTAAGGTGACCATATTTTCAAAACCCTAATCCGGGACAAAATAGTAGATTTGACCTATTTCAATGCAAAAAATCGGGACAAAAGGGTAAAGAAAAGGTCAAAAGTCGGGACATGTCCCGGAAAAATTAAGTTGATGTCAATTAAAAATAATATACATTTTATATATACATTTGAATAACATTGAATGACATACATTTTACTGTATAAGTTTAACTACTTAAACTAATTTGAGAGAAAAACATCAATAATGTGAAGCTGAGTTACTGTACTTTTCAGATGAGTGGATTTTTATCAATAGGTCCTTCTTTGCAAGCAGCATCTTAAAAAAACTCGACACATGTTTCCACACAGTTCACTTTGGTTGTCAACATAGCTTTCAAAGTTTCATCACCTATCTGTGTTTTATCACTTGCCCATAAGCTGTTCATCAAAGAAAACACTCTTTCTGTGGCAGCATTTGTTCCAGGTAGACAGAAAAACTCTGCCAACTTCAAAATATTTGAAAATGTCACATTATTGTTTTTGAAGTGGGAAACCATTTCAATCCAACGTTGTGGTGGCAATGTTTTTTTCGCACTCCATTCACTAATTTTATGAGAAGTAACAAACTGCTTCATATAGACATATTCGTCATAAATTTCACTTTCTATAAAGTGGGCTGAAGGTAATGTTTGAATCACTAGTGATGATGATATCTCAATATCTGCCCAAATTGGTATTCTGTTCAGCGTTACCCAGCTGTAGGATTCTAGGTCTTGAAAATTTTTTGCAGCCCATTTATTCAAATAATTGAAAGCTGTTTCATAGAACGAAGAAACGCTAGCATGAAACTTTTTCACATCCTCCTTTGGAAATCCTTCCATTTCCAGCTTTTCAAGGATTAGCTTAATTCTTGATGGCAAGAAATAGTCTTCCAGTTTGGACTTCAAAATAGTTTTCAACCTGTTGATGCTGTCAATGACTTCAAACACAGTGACCGTCTGTCCCTCTATTTTTTGCACTGCTTCGTGGAATGGAGAGGCCTGACTGTGAACAAAAACAAGCCATGCCTCAGATAGAGGATTTTCAAAGAATGTCTGTATAAAAACTGGGCATCTGTCTTGAGATTGAAAATATGATTTTAGAGGCAGGAACATCTGAAGAACCCTTTCAACAGCCGGCAGCAGAGCAAGCCACCTAGTCTGAGCATAACCTAAGATCATCTGAAAGTCTGTTTCCACAAACTGGCAAAACTCCTTGAGTCTTTCAACTCGTACTGTGTATGATTTGAAGAGTAGATAAATTTTAGCAATAATCAGCTCGACATCAACAGGTAGTACATCTGCAGCCGTTCGAACAGTGTTGTGGAAAATATGACCTGCACACCCAACTCCTATAAGACCATGTCCAATGTTTTCTTGCAGTTTTTTGAAAACATTGTTCTGTCCTTTCCTTTCAGCAACTCCAAAATTGGAATTTGTGTTGTCTGCGCATAATCCAACTACTTTCCTGTCTAAACCATTTTCAGTTATGCAGTCATTAAGAAAACTACTTACAATATCAGATGTTTCACATGGCAATGACTTTAACTCTAATATTTTAATTTTCACTCCATTACTGTGATCAAAGTATCTGACAAGCAAAGGAAAAATCTTGAATTCTTTGTGGTTGGATGCATCTGTCAGTACAGAAATAAATGTAGACTTTTCTAGGTCACACCTTAACTCATTTAGAATATGGGGTGACAAGACATTTCGAATAATGGCTTCTGTTTTCGTACGTGCACATGCAAATTTTAGCTCTAAAGTAACCTGAAATAATTTTGATGTGCAATCCATAGACCTGAAAGTATGATTGTGTAGCACTGTATGATATGCAAAGGCGCCTTCTATAGCAGCTAATTGCTCTTCTTGGTCACCAATTTTATCAGCTCTGAAGAAAGTGGTTAACGACGAGCTTGATGCAGCTGTAACGACGGCTCTCTTTTGTTTCTCACTGCTTATGTGGTTCTTAATATCACCACGTCCACTATGGCTTATCGAAAACCCGGAGGCACATATATTACATCGTACATTGAAGTTTGATGTACTCTTTTTAATAAACGGATATTCCTTTTGTAAATCTTCATTGAAACTGCATTTACGCTTTGGTACCATTTTCGTACAACAATAACAAAATATGCACAAATAGTTCACCGTTTACATTAAATAAACGTATACCGTACGCAAAATCTTGCTTTACCACTACCTAAAATTTCAAATAACTGCGAATATCACATTGGAACTACAAAACTAATTCGCGGTCCTGACAACCTCTTGTGCTGTTTCGGCTCCAGTTCACTAATAATTAAAAATTCCCTCGTCAGCCACGGAATAATAACTTTTTTAAAAAATCTGAGATTTATGCAAAATTGGAAAATTCTTCCAAAACCGGGACAAATTAGCGTCCCGGATTTCATCGAAAAAAAGTCGGGACAAATTATCAAAAATGGTCGAAAACCGGGACTGTCCCGGAAAAACCGGGACGTCTGGTCACCTTAGTATCAGGCACCAGAAGATAAAGTTCCTAATTCATCAAGTACTAAAGATGTAATAAAGATTTGGCTGACCAAAAACAACATTCCATTCAACGAAATGTCCCTGAAGCCTGGATTACTTGGAATTGTAAAAAGTATACCCCATACAAAGAAATTTCACATAGACAAGGCAATCCATGAACATGGTCACAGATGTTTAAGACTGCCTCCTTACCATTCTCACTTAAACCCAATAGAATTAGTCTGGGCTAAAATTAAGGAACAGGTAGCAACAGAAAATACAACGTTCAAATTAAAAGATGTTGAAATACTTACAAAAGCCAGTATAACCAGGGATTATTGGAAGAAATGTGAGAACCATGTGTTACAAGAGGAACAGGAATATTGGAAGAATGATGGTTTGTCATTTATTCAACCGAGATTGGTTATCAATTTCTCAGAGACATCTGATTATGATTCGGATGCAGTTTAATTTCTTTAAAGATGACCTTACCGTTATTTTCAAGCACATGAGAGGAGCAACGTTCCATTAGGATATTTATGAACCGCAAAGAGGTGATACCTATTGAAATGATTAGAGTAATGAAGGTCCAGTATGGTAGTGCACTAAATGTCAATGACAAACAATGTCACGAGTATCTCGCATGCAGATCATTTAAGAAATCATCTTCAACAGGTAAATATATGCAAACGTGGTGGCCACATTATTGTAATAGTAGTCACGCCTATGCCTAATCAATTCACAGAATCTGAATGAAGTGGTAAAATTTCTTTTCTCGATACACAATAATTAGTATGCCGATAAAGATCAAATGATTTCATTCGTTTATGGGAACTGGACAAGATGAACAGATATAAAGTATATATTTGTTGGGTCTAACCCAATATAACATCGTATGCAAAAAATGGCATTAATACGTTCGACGGTTAATCAGATAATTACATTTTTTGAGGGCAAAGCTAGTGAAACGCTATAGTGTCATATATTGGTACGCTCTCTCTCTCTCTCTCTCTCTCTCTCTCTCTCTCTCTCTCTCTCTCTCTCTCTCTCTCTCTCTCTAGGTGAAACAAGAGGCCAAACAAGTCAACCTTGAAGACTCGATATTTTACGTAAGAATGTTTTTTTTTGGTATTTGTTGGACTAGACTTAGACCCTTTTTCAGATTTAAGGTGCAGGCTGCTGGTAGGTTTTGGGTTGTGACCCGTACTATATAGGAAGAAATGTAAGCATGTAACACACATTATAGTATTCTATCCAAACTCTCGTAACGGTAAAATGTATTATTAACCGCTCGGTTATTAAATTTAATTAGAAACCACAAGTGTATATCTTATTTTATCGTTTAAAAAAAAACCCGTGAAATAAGCGCTAGTCATTTATAAAATTAACCATCATGAATTAGAAATAAATATATATTTCATCAGTACTCATAATGAATAGTGCATTTACTAGTCGATTAAAATATCTCTTACTGGTTAATAGCAATTAATTAAATCAACGCTACTGGTGGAATAATTTAGCTATAAATTATTTTAATTCTGCTAGCCAATTAGCACAAAAATCCTAGAGAAATATCATGACGGACTTTTAACAATTAAATCACTCAACACAGAAAATCTTAGTGAAATATAATTACCACAAACCAGAAATATGACTACCTCCAAATCGAAAAAACTAAGAAATTCCACTGGTGTAATGGATCTAGAATATCGAAGCTAGACGTCTGACAATTCTGTGGGTACTAGGTAAACTGAGTTTGAAGGATGCGGTATATATATATGAATTAGGTAGAAAATCGCTAACGAGTGTGAGCTGTCGCACCTTTGGGGAAATCTGTGGTCAAATTCTGAATCAAAGCTAAATTTGCCACTTACGCTGACCACTAGACTTGGGCCCACGAGCAAATCGTCTCTTTGATCTCGTCTCGTCTGTAGCTTAATTACATTCCGAACAAACGGATGTGGGGGGGGGGGAGAAGTAACTGTGATTATCTCCCCCTTGATTTATTCGTTCGCTTATTCCCCTTTAGAGAGTGTGCAATCCACCAAAGGTACAACTTTTGAATAATCGCCCTTGGTTCTACCATTATACAACCCGTTCACTCTCTCTACACGCGTTCATAGTCTGTTAGCAAACATTCCTAGTGTCTATAAGACATAGAGAAAAGAAGAAAAAAAAAGGCGAAGCTATAATTATGAGTTTGACGGATATAGAAGTACGCAGGTTCTGCATTAACAAAACGAGCATAACTAATAATGAAGCCAGGTGAAAACAGGTGGAAGCAAAAACGTGTTGATAAATGTAATATATTTTCATATCTCTGTCACACCGACACGTTCTTGTTGGAGCCTTGAACAATTTATATGCATGTCTGCCCATCAGACTTCGATCTCACACTACTGTGCATTCCACAGTTATTATTCTTTAAATGAAGCTTTTGATCTCTGCTTTAATCATCCCCACATTTATTTGGTTTCTATTATTTCTACTTTTCTTAGCTTCTTTATCCGTCTTTTCAATTCCTTCTATGCCAACATGTGAAGGTATCCAAGCTATTAGAACAGAACATCATCTGGAGCATTGGTAAGTATTTGCCAGTAATATCTCTTCTGCTATATTAGGTTTGCTGCATTCTCGTAAGTTTCTTATAGCTTGAATAGCAGAAAGTGAGTCTTTTCATTTGAGGAGGGTTGCTAGAGAAGATTTCCAGAACTTTCAGAATTACAACCATCTCCGCCGTGAAAATAGATGTATTATACTATATCCTTTCACCATTTGTCACATGGGAACATATATTCCTATCCCCAGTTTGTTATCGTCTCCATTAGATACATCTGTATACACTACAATAATGTCATTGGATATTTGTTGAATATACGAGTTTCATGGCTTTGTTTTGGATAGTTGTCATATCAATTGTTTTATTAATTATGCCTGCCAGGTGGTAGTCTGAATCTTTCATAAATGGGTGCTTGCATAGAATAGAAGAATTGAACCTGCAGGCATCAGTGAAACAAGAGATGAGAAGACGCTGGAGGTGGATAGGACACACAATGAGGAAACCTGTCAATAGCATCATCAGGCAGTCCTTATTCTGGAATCCCCAGGTGATACCGCCGTGTTGTTGACACACATGAAGTATGGCCACCACTGATACTGTATGATGCCTTGATTCTTTAAAGATTGATGTTGGTATACTTGATGTGTACTGTCACTGGATACTGACTGGTATATCGTGCTGTAATATGATTTATCGCGAATGCGTGACATGGAAGTTCGTCAAGGTGGACATCTATGTAGCAGTGCAGACTTGTATCACAACATGTAACATACAAGAGTGTGTGTGGCATTCATCACATTGAAAGGTGTAGATGTAGAATTGATGGAACCATATGTTGTACGTGTTACAGGTATGGAGTCAAAAATATAGGTGAACAGCTGTGTACGTTTTCACCATTTATTATAGTCACAGCAACAAGACGTAGACAAATCCATGTAAGCATGACACAGGAACATGGCGGATATGAAGACAGTTCACTACAATTGCATGTACATAAGTTCCAATAAATATATGATTATCAATGTGTTGCTGACTCCAATTTATCTCTCAGTCCACAACTAGCAGAAACACCCCGCATTACAGAACGGGTAAATAACTGTATAAATATCCAACAGTTTCATTCTGTTTCTTCTTAAATCACTCTTCTTAAGTCGACCCCAAACATGGCGGGCGACGAAATTAGCATAGTCCTTCCCTCTAATCGGACGTATCGAAGATAGGCTGTCCTTTCGAAGATAGTCTTATATAACTCCCTCGTACATGAGGCGAGTTTTCATTTTCAAAGTTATAATAGTAATAACTGATAACTCATCTGGTCTTCCACTCCAGATAGTTATATATTAGGCCTCTATAAAACAGTAAACACTGTGGATCCCTCATCTGTAGACATAAGTGTCTAAGTTCAAAATATACCGCTAATCATGCGGGTTGTAGAATAATATATATATTCCTGGGTTTCTGTGCGTAAATCTAAACCTAACGGTCTTAGATGGCTCCACCGAGCGTAACAAGTAGAATACTCTGCCTTTCAACCATTCGTGAGCTATCGTCACCGGTTGACTCAAAATATGTTCCTTACACTGTGAACAAAGGAAGTGTGAAAGTTTCGTCTTTTACCTTGCTTCGAATTCCTAACACAACTTCATAACAACTGTCGTCTTCCTGACGAACAGAAATAACACAGGGGACTTTAAATAACAGTGGAAGAGTTTCCATCCCCAAAGCAATGCAGAGAAATAACCAGACATTCCGTCTGACAAAACCCAGTTCAACAAGACGGCATCCCGCACAGGAAATCTTCAAACTCTACCTAGTTTGGACATGCGCTGTTCGCATCCCCTCTGACCTATGCAGTCAGCTGGTATGACCTTTTAAGAGGAGTAACTACTTATTTACCTTCCCTCAAAGCAAAAAATGAGTATTCGCCCTTAGATTAGGGTTCTAATCGAAAAATACATTAGACCCAAAATCTTATTCAAAATATTTTCAAACATAACAAGTATACAGACAGACTACATTAACAGTTATGAAAACTGCACGTAACACCAGGGTAAGAGAGGTAGATGAAGACCAAAGAACACACGGAGAACAGACCTGGAGACAGACATGGAGAACAGACCTGGAGACAGACATGGAAAACAGACATGGAAAACAGACATGGAGACAAACATGGAAAGACCTTGAGCTGATGGCATGGGTTAGGAATACTTGGCATAAGTTTGTTGAAGGTATATGTTCCTTAGGGAGCTGAATGGTGATGATGACAGTTATCTTTCCCGTGTAGTTACCGGGAGTTTCTGAGGAGGTCAAGAAAGAATATGGAAACTGAAACCCTCCGGCATGTCTTTGGAGACAACTAATATGAAACTGTGCGTAGGACAGGCAACATCATCTTGTCAAACAAATTCCTACAGAAACCACAGAATCAAGAGTGTGTGCTTTGGCGTACACTTATCAGGTAGGTCATCTGCAATGGTGAAGTCCATAAGAAACGAAAAGGGAGATCACGATGATGATCACAGTTATCTCTTATAAACACACAGTTATAATACAAGAATAACCAGACCACACTGTCTTTTATATTTGGACATGCTCCATAATATAACCGACGAACCCCGTGTCTAGGTTGAACGGGTGCGCTTTGCCAAAACGAGGCAAAATTTTATTTTATTTTTTTAAAGGGAGAGGGGGGGGGGGGGGGAATATGTAATTAAGCAGTAATTCTCAGCTCCTAGTGGAGCATGAATCTTCAACAATAACATGCTAAGACCTCCTGTCCTCTGCCATTCTAAAAGTCTTGCTCTGTCATCTTCTTTGACTGTTCAGTTGCATCCCCAGCTCTCTTTTCTGTACGAATATGTGTCTACATGTTTGTTGTTGTTTTTTTTTGAGGGGGATGGGGGGGGGGGGGGGGGTGGGGGGGGAATGTGCACATTCTATTTTTCTTACCCTTTGGATTCAAGAACAGAACTGCCTTGTAACGCTATTATTTTTTGTTTAAAATATCTGTCCTATCCAACGCCGGGGTCTTCTCCTTATGTCTTGATCCACTAGTCTCTTTGTCTGAGTCTTGTCATCAGTTTAACATTAGTCATCTTGTCAAACCATTGCAATACTTTGAAAGTCTGTAACTTTCTGATTGCCATCTTTGATGGTCTCCAGCATTGAGTCATACATTATAACTTACTTGACATTAAGTTGAAGATTATTATGTTAGTAATTGTTATCAGAATCGACATTATTACACTTCGGGCAAAGCCATAGGTTCTCAGTCTTCTTCAGCAAATGTCGAAGGGCATGAGTGCTAATTGTTCCTGTAAAGCGCTGGTTGTATACATACGTCCATTTCTGCTAGTCTTACGTTTAATGCCGAATTCCAACAATCTTAGCCTTGTTGATTCATCGACTGCAGTGTCGTTTTTCATGCGATCATTAATTTCCCGCAGCAATATATCTCCCTTATTCATATCCAATGTTCCCGCTTTCGGTGCTCTCCAAGCTAGTCTGTCAGCTATCTCATTGCCACGTACCTCTGAGTGACCTTGACAGTGATTTACTCGTGTTGATCTTTACTGTTTTATATAGTAAACGTTGAAAGATATAATGAGACGTGGCTGGCTGTCATACATTCTCACGTTACGAAGTTTAATCACGAAGCTTGAACACAGGATACAAACTCGACATGTTTAATTCGCCATCTTAGAAGTAGGAGGAAGTAGAAGAGTTCCCATAAGGGCAAGTAACTCTAGTCGGGAAAACAAAGTATCAGCATGGAAACGTATATACATCAACATTCCCCTTCTTTATGAGTGAACAAAGTCATTCATCCAAGAGGGTTTCTTGCGATCTCTTTGAGGTCTCTTAGAGCAAGATGGTAGGAGAGAATGTTCTTTGCCAGCTTTCCCAGGACTAGAAGTAGCTGGAGTTGAAGGATCAACTTCTGGAGGATTGGAAATGTTCACTTCACTAGTGTTTTCCATGTCTGGCAAAACAACCTGTTGCTCGGGTAGAACTGGGGAGGAGACATCAATTTCCAGGTCCTCGGGATCAGGTGTGAAAGGTGTTGTTTTAGGCCTTAGATGAATTCTGTTTCTGACATACTGACCTCCATTCTCCCCTTCAACGAGATAAGATCTTTCAGAGAGCCTCTTATCAATCCTTCCAGGTTGCCAGTTTGGTTGTTCAGGGTCTTGATAGTAGACTGGCTGGTGAGACAACTTGGGCAGATCATGAGCAGTTTTATCATAATACTTCTTCACTGATCTGTCTCTCTTGCCTCTACTTTCAATAACTCTATTGTGAGATGCAACGGGTTTCACTGCAGAAGGTATCAGTGTACGCAGTTTCCTGTTGAACAGTATTTCTGCTGGACTTTGATCAAACCCTTGTCTCGGCGTATTACGAAGTTCAAGTAGTGCCTCATACGCATCTGTATTATTTTGAACAGTCTTTCTCATCATATCCTTGATGAGTTTCACAGCAGATTCAGCTAATTTGTTGGCTTTATGGTGACCTGGTGCTGATTTAACATGAAGTATTCCCTATCTAGCAGTAAATGATCTGAACTGTGCAGACGTAAACTGAATACCTTGGTCAGATACAATAACTTTAGGAACACCATAACAAGCAAAATGAGACTTCAATTTCCTGATGACTAACTGTGCTGTCATTGTAGGTAGAAAGTCTACTTCAATGAAGTTGGAGAAGTAGTCAATCAGGACTAAATAATATCGGCCTTCTATAATAAAGATGTCAGTGCCAATTTTCTCCTAGGGTGATAAACCTCTTGAGTGTTGGTTTAAAGGTTCTTTAGTATTCCTTGCCTTCGTTTCTTGACATTCTGGACAACTGTCAGCTATCTGTCGAATCTCAGCTGTCATGCCGATCCAAAACAGACAACTTCTGGCCCGGCACATCATGCTGTCAAATGCAAGATGAGCAGCGTGTAGCTTTTGCTTGATTTCAGGCCTCAGTGCTTTTGGGATAAGAATACGCTCTCCTTTAAGTATTATGCCTTGTTCTGTTGTCAGAGTATCACGAATGTCGAAATAAGGCATAAGCTCAGCTGGTACATCAGACTTTATTTTAGGCCACCCATCCAAAATAGTCGACTTCAACCTCTGGAGCACGCTGTCTTTGAGAGTTTCAGCTTTAATCTTTTCCATCATCACATCTGGCTCTATCAGCTAAGGAATCCAATGTGACATTATGAATACTAACTCTGGACAGTGTGTCGGCTATAAGAAGATCGGAACCTTGTACCCATTGGAATTCAAAGTCATATCGATGGCTGCGCATTAATAAATTCTGCAGTCTTCGAGGAATTTGACTCAGAGGTTTCTTAACGATGGCTGCCAAAGGTTTGTGGTCGTTGATGACTGTAACTTTCCTTCCATAAGTGTACTGGTCAAAGCGTTCCAAACCATATACAACAGCTAAGAGTTCCTTCTCAATTTGAGCCCAGCGTTGTTCAGTTTCAGTTAGAGCTCTTGAAGCAAACTCTATTGGATGACCATTTTGTAGGAGGACAGCCCCAAGTCCATAGCTGCTACTATCAACTTGAATACATAAAGATTCATCAGGTTCATAGTATGCGAGTACTGGAGTAGAAGTAATCAGTTTCTTGACTCTCTTGAACGCTTGTTCGCATTCAGCAGACCAGATAAAGGGAGTATCCTTACGTGTAAATTCTCTAATTGGATGGAGAACTTCTGAAAGATTGTTGAGAAACTTTGCTAGATACTGTATCATGCCGCAAAATCTGCGAACCTCATGACAGTCCTTAGGAACGGGCATGTTTAGTATTGTCTCAACCTTTTTCTTATCTGGTTCAACACCTCCAGCAGTAATAAGGTGACCCATGAAAGTAATTTCTTCTTTCTTCTCTTGAATTTTAGCTTCATTCAGTTTAATACCTTTCTCTTTACACCTATATTTCAGTGCTTTAAGCTTCAGATCATGGTCCTTAATTGCTTGTTGTCTGTTTGATCCACAATCTGCAATAACTATGTCATCAGCAATATTGATGCAACCATGAAGACCTTCAAGAGCTTGTGCTAGATGCCTCTGGAAAATTTCACTGCTTACATTCAAGCCAAATGGTAGTCTAGACCATCTGAACCTACCAAAAGGTGTAATCATTGTTGTAAGTTTACTAGACTTCTCATCAAGTTTGATATGCCAGAATGCTTCCTTGATATCCAGCTTTGTGAAAATCTTGGCATTATTGAGTTCAGACAATACATCATCCAAAGTTGACAATCTGTAATGCTCTCTTTGCAAAGCCTCATTCAGGGGTCTAGGATCAATACATATTCTTAAGGAACCATCAGACTTTTCAACAACAGCCATTTGGTTAACCCATTCAGTCGGTTCCTCTACTGGTATTAATATACCTCTGTTCATTAGATTTTGAAGCTCTGACTTTACCTTGCTCTTAAGTGAAAATGATATTTTTCTGCACGGCAGTGCCTTTGGACGAATATTAGGATCAATATGCAACACAGCTTCACCCAGGACACCTAGATGGTTATCAGAGTTATGATCATTATCTAAACTGTCAGTAGCCACCTTAGCAATAAATTTGTTTGTGTTGACTGTCACAAACTGTAGATCCTGCAGTGTGTTGTTGCCCAGCAAACATGTGAATCTATTTTTCACAACAGTAAACCTTATATTGTGTTTTGTCCCAGTCTTAGGATTCTCAGCAGTTAATAGAACTTCTCCCAGTGGAGTCATCTTAGTACCATTCCACATAACAAGCCTCTGTTTAGTGGGTAACAATTGCTCTTGCATCACGAAGCGTTGACAGATTGTATTCACATCAGCTGCTGTGTCTAACTGAAATTTTACCATTTTTCCATTGACAATGAGTTGTGCAGATGTACAAGCTTTGCTAGACTTCACACAATTAAGAAAAACTTCAGAATCTTCCACTGACTCTGTGTGAACAGTGTGAACTTTCTTGCATTTAACTTTGAAATGGTTTCTTCCCCCACAATTTGAGCAAAACTTCCCCCATGCAGGACACTTTTTCTTAATCAATAGATGTTTCTGTCCGTAGTAATGACACTCCTTTCTAGGTTCAAAGTACCCACTGTCAGTGTTACTTTGACAGGCTTTACCAGCAGCATGCCCTGTGTCTCTCTTGGGAGGTTTATGGTTGAGTGATTTTTTCTGTACCTTTTCAACCCTTGCTTCAGAAGGCTGTACTGTATTACTCATCTCTCTTATGTCGTTTCCAGTTTGCTCGAAGACTCTGCATGTATGAATGGTTTTCTTTAGATCGAGGTCAGTTTCTCTCAAGAGCTTCTCTTGTAACCTTTTGTTGACAGTAAAGACAATTGTGTCTCTTATCATACGATCCTTGTCGTTAAAGTTGCACAAATCTGCCTTAGTTCTCAGCTCAGTCAAAAAAGAATTAAAAGGATCTTGAAGAGGTGTGTTCCAGAATCTGAACGTATGTAATACTTCATTGCTTCGTGAGCTACAATGGTTCTGGACCAAATCGAGAATTTTAGTAGGATTAGAGTGGTCTCCTTTCTCTGCGAGTTGATCAAAAACTTCAACAGCTTGAGGTCCAGCACAGCGTAGAATAATGGCCGCCCGAACAGAATCAGGTTTAGACGCCACCTCAGATGCATGCATGTATAGTTCTAACTGTCGTCTCCATTTACGAAATGTGTCTGGTTCGACGTTATTTATGTCTAGATAGGGTGGTAACCGAAATAAGGGCCGTTCTGCCATGACGAAAATTACATCAACAACTCGTTTAATATTTTACTCTTTAAAAATACTCTTACTGTTTTCCCCCCTTTTTTACAACTCTTTAAATTGCTTTTATTTTAGTTTTGGACTTGAATTCTTTCGAATTCCATAAACTTCCCAAATGTATTGAAACTCCTCTTTCCTTTTGTAATGTTATTTTTGTATAAGTGCTTGTTTCTCCAACAATGTGCATATTGCGGCCAAACATCTCAAAACAACAAGGTGGCGAGAGATATACTCAAAAACAGGGAAGAGATACACCAACAGATCTTAGAAAACGCCACACCAAACGCCAGAGAATTAGCATTCTGGAAAAACAACACATGTAAGGTACTATATAGAAAAAAGAACACATGTAAGGTACTATATAGAAAAAAACAAAACATGTAAGGTACTACTCGTATATAGAAAAAAGAACACTATTTACCCATTATTTTAGTTATGTATAGTTGCAGAGCCCCCTTGGATGGCGGGAAATGCACAGTATGCCATGTACTTTTACCTCCTAGCTTGGGACCAGATGTGACGATCCTTTAAATGCATGCCAAGCTGGAGAAACTAGATCTCATGACTTCAACTCAGCACGTTTCGGAATGACAGAAAAGCCACAGGAAAAGCCTAGATCTACAGTGTAGATAATACCAAGAAGTCTTCACCTTGGTATTGGCTGCTAAAGAGCGAGAAGCTCAGCAGCACTAGTTAAACAACAACAACAACCCAAATGGGGTTGAACCGAGTATCCCATGCACAAAACAAAATTCATTGGATTGTGCAAGGTCCTAAAACCAACAACAACATGATGTATGTAAGATTTCACATCTTATAGGGACGTATCTCCCAGTAGGAAGGTAAAGGTTGTCCCAATGCTGATACAGCCACAGAGAAGTGAAATATTAGATACTTCCTTAAGCTAGGCAGCAGCGTGGCTCTCCATCTTTGTTAAGGGATAAACTGTATGGTGGCGAGAGAAGCCTAAGACGGACTGCCAGCTTCTATAAGGGAGACGGATGTGGTTATTTCAGAGCGAACGACGAAGAAGAACTATACTCGGTCCAGTTTTATTGAGTGGGATGACCAGTTCTATTCCTCACTACCTTTGCCTTCTGTAACTCAAAAGGCCTTCCCTAACTCGAGAGAGAGATATAGTTAGATACCCATTTATATCTGGGTAGACTGAAGCGTGACATTACACGATTTTGAACCCAGAACCAGGTGACTTTGCCACGAGAGGCAAGGGCTATATGCCTACCACTCTTTCAATATGACTCTCTGTTAGTACAGTCTGGTTGTCATTAGTTACATTTATTCAAATAATTGTAATCTTTTCTCTGTATATTTTCAAATCCAGTTTCTGTGACCCTCTCATCGAATATTTTATTCCTGGCACTGATAATAACATTCCTCTGTAATTTGTGCACTCTTGTCAGGGCTGTGGAGTCGGTCATTATTAGTGGAGTCGGAGACGGTAAAAAATGTCCCGACTCCGAATTTTACGAGACTTAAGTCAAGGCAGTTCCACGTTTGATCCATGCAAGACTTAAGTCAAGACAGATCCACGTTTGATCCATGCAAGACTTAGTCAAGACAGATCCACGTTTAATCCATGCAAGACTTAAGTCAAGGCAGATCCACGTTTGATCCATACAAGACTTAAGTCAAGGCAGATCCACGTTTGATCCATACAAGACTTAAGTCAAGGCAGATCCACGTTTGATCCATACAACACTTAAGTCAAGGCAGATCCACGTTTGATCCATGCAAGACTTAAGTCAAGGCAGATCCACGTTTTATCCATGCAAGGGAGGAGGCGCTTTAAAAATTTGAAATAACATTTTAAGGCAGTAGAACTCCTAAAACCACTTTTGTATTTAAGTACATCCATCCAATACCATAATTCCCGCCCTAAGGTACTTCGGTCGGTCGGTCTGTCACACTTTGCACACCGTCATTTGCGCACTTTTTCTATTTTCGAGAGAGTGCATTAACTTTTGAGCACAGCTAAGGGGGTGCAACTGTGGTTGGAAGTTAGACAATAATTGTATTGTTTCCTTTTACATGTACTCTAGCAAAAATAGCAAAGTGTGACGGTGTGCATTAAATCAACAGACAGCCAAGTTACTCTTCTGTCCAGGTTCATTCGGGAAACGGATTTAGCTCGTCATTTTTATTTTAAACAAAAAATAACCTTAAAATGTAAGTTTCTGATTGTTTCTTCAAGACAAAATTTTAATTTAAAATTTTGCAGACTTATTATTATAGATCAAAATGATAAGATGACCAAAAGGAAGAGACGATCGCGTCATTCACAGCGAGCAAGCGAGACTATAGGAGAAGCAGCAATGTAATACGTTGTAGCGAAAGGTTTTCCTAGTATGATAATAGTGGTAGAGCAGAAGTAGAATCTCTCTCCAGAAAGTATGAAGTTCCAGTGCCCGAGAAGTACACTGGTATCACAAGTGAGTTACAGCTGTGAATACTCTGATCTGGACAACAGATTTAGGCTTCAGAAGTATAAGTTGCTACTTTCGCTACAGTAACCCTATGTGATAATATACTTAAATTTGAAAAGGTAACTGAAAATGTAACAGTTAAAAATTTAACAAGTCAAACGAGTACAATTTCATAATTTATTATGTACATCTATATATTCTTGTAATGAGAAATGGGTGTTGGAAGATGGTAAAATGTATGATTATTTACAGTTACAAATCAAAATAAACAAGCGAAAAAAGTCTTGGATTTATCTTCCAATGAAATTACAACAAAAGGATTGTCACATTATCTCTTGCCATCTAGTTGTCATCATTAGACAGTCGTTTTAGAAACTGCTCACAGTGTTTGTTGGATGGATACACATATAACTCATCTTATGTTAGCCACGTATGCTCGAGGTTCCTGAGACACACTTGAATCCAGAAAAGTTTCCTTCAGCCCGCCCTATAACTACGGGGGACTAAGGTGTTGAAGATTGGTTGACCTCTAGGCTTCAGGTAGCAGGATCAACAACTTCAAGTCTTCAGTTTCTCGATCAGGAATGATCATAAACATTGATCATAAAAACCTGGAACAAAAGGTAAATAGGTGGCCATGGTGTTCCAAAAATCTCACCACCCACTGCTGTTCATGATGCGACCATGTCTTCAGTGTTTGTATATAAATGAATGAATCATGGTAGTATGTTACAGAGATAGCATGATAAGATAATGTATACTGTGCAGAATTAACAAAATACATGAATAAATCACATGTTATGATACATGGGTACGATATAACCTTTGCCTTCCACTTATGGATGTCAAGTCACTTATGTACTTGCTGGTATGTCGTAAGCTTCCAGGCAAGAATTAGCCATGATATATTTGGCTAACCAATTAATGGTTATGTTTCCTGACAATGCCGGTGAAGGTTATCTCTGGTTAACGTCATTCCCTTTTTTATTATATCTGATACAATCAATCGGAAATAAAATCTGAAATAAAATGATATTAGTAATACATATATCTTTAATAAACTTACATACCCTCTTAGGATTTATAAGCTCACGGTGAGACTGTTTTGGTTGAAGTTAATCTGCCCTGCATGCAGCATGAAAAAATAACTTTTCTTGCAGATACTGTCTTCCAGTTTCTCACTCTGGCTTCTGGATTTGGTGTGTGTGATTTCAACGCGCCGTTCTGTCCTTATATTTCAGTCTCTCGCCCGTACGAGAAAGCACCTCTAAAAGTCCCAAAAGATTTTCGTTTCATCTCCTGGTTTGAGGCGATTTGAGGCGATCTGTCCGTTTCCTGTACTTGTTTTTTTTCTTCTGTTTACTACACACTTATATCCTTCCTTCCTTCCTAGGTATCATTCCCTTTTCCCCATATGAGGCTTTCATTATGTCCAATTTATATTTAAATCCGTTTAGGCATGTAGTTATAATACATTTTTAAAGTTTATTAGCTAACTTTTAGCAGATGTGATGAAGGTGAAAAATATTAATTATCTTTAAAACTATGTATATTGGAATAATATCCTTTTGGATATAATTCATAGTCCATCTCCTTTAGTGAACTATTATTATTTAATTGTATTCCAACCAGGCGTTTTCTTGTAGTTCTAAATTTAATTTCCAGTAAATGCAAACTTTTAAAGTCCGCCATACATTCCTATATAGCTATTTCCTCATTCTTCAGTAATATTGTCTGGCTTTAACCGTAGTTCACATCCGCAGTCTTCAAACTTCAAAGCAAGATCCGCCGAGTGTTATTACTGCGCTGTGTGTGTGTCGCGCCGTTATCCCGAACTGTACATTAATTGTCACAGCACAGTTGGATAAGAAAGTTGTCAATTAAGAAATGTAAGAAAGATATATAGGATCTGTTAAGTGGCTCGTTAAATGTTAGATTCCTATACAAGTGAGGGGTGAATAGGAAGGCGAATATTCTCACAAAGAGATAATGTCTCAGAAGGGCACATGAGAATGGATTCTGTTTCCTTGCGACAAATCTCCCCTGTTATTCTTACTGAATATTATAATTGTTATTAAGCCCTCATCCTCTCATACTGAGGAAATGACACATATATGGATTTAAGAGACAGTACATGTAAGAAACGCACTCGACCACTTGGTAGATGATATAACATATGTACAGATATTTAATCCCTAAACCACATATATGACACAAAGAAAAATGAAAACGAAAATAATAATATGGACATAAACACTGAATGACTAAAAGTCCTAGTATGTCCTACTAATCATCATTAGCACTGGTGTGACTATCATGCAAGTTGCCTAACGTTGTTGATTGTAATGTTCACTTTGTACTACCCTGGAAGGCACTTTAAAATTAGTTCCGTGAGTATTTAGGTGAAAGCTCTGTTAGGAATTTGAATAAGATCTCTGAGATTTCTTGAGGAAAATAATCCTTATGCTTTTGGACTTATCTGTAGTCCTGTGTTGTCAGCCCTGGCGCAGGTTATTAGGTGCTGTCATCCTGCAGCGATATGACATTACACGTGCGAGCGTTGATCTATGCTCCTTTATGCTTAGGAGTTGACGAGATCTCTGGCTTTTGGTTCTGCTGCTCGGTCAAAAGACTGACTGTCTGTTACCGTCAGGCGCCGGACACTGAATTCTGCAACTGCGAATGTTGTCCGCTCAGAAACCAAAAAGTCTGCACAGAGTGAAATCATACAACACCGCTTGGTTAATACCAAAATGCTTGTAATGTAGAATTCCTCGTCATGTAGATGCACTCGGCCCAGAAGTCGTGCGTGTAAGTGAAGTTTTCGTCTAAGCTTCTAGATTTTATGAATCTCTTCTCACGTGTTCTAAATTGTTGGATGGGATATCCCCGTTGCTGATGTCACTGAATTGTGAGGGGTGGGTGTTCTGACGTAATCACACGTAAATTCTCTCCCTGAACCTGAGCTCGTGTGACGCAATTTTGAACCGTCTTGCTTGAGAAAGCTTCCCCACGCCGTAATTACTGGTTACTCCTAGAAGGCATACACGTGCTGGCTGATGCAATGAAATTTGACACTGGCGCGTTTTCCATCAGGTCCCTCAAATAAGGTGCAATAAAGCAATGGATCTCTAGACTTTAAGACGCCTTTTTCTCTTAATTAAGGTATATCCTCTGGCCATGTGTTATAACCTGGTGTTGATGCGTTTGCGATATTTGCTCAGTATCCATTAGTAAGCGCCGTGATGTCTGAGAGAGAAAAACGCTGACTACAGCGCCGAAAATATCGTAGTGTAACGTGAAAATTACTGAGAATAAAGTAGAGAGAGAGAGACGGGAAGAGAAGGGAGACAAAGATGGAGAGAAGAATAGACTGTATTACGACAGTGTGTGTGTGTGCGCGTCGCGTTACACACATTTTTTTTCAACAACAAAGCAAGAGGAACCAAATTTCGCTACAGTGCCCTCTTCTTTAAAACAGTGCTTGCACAGTTAACTTTTTGGTAACTCATGCTGCAGTTTCTCCTTACTTTTCTGTCTTTCTATATCTCATTTGATAGGATGCCGACTTAAAAAATCGGGTCCAAGATTGTCCCGTCCTGGTATGTATCTCACATTGAACGAATATGGAGATAACAGTAAACTCCACCTTAAAAGTCGTGAATTTAGTTTTTTAAACACTGCTAAAAACATCAAAGGCTGGTGATCACTTTCCATAATGAAGTGTTTCCCGTAAAGAAAAGGGGCGAATTTATTGATCGACCAGACCAAAGCGAGGCATTCACGTTCAACGGTAGAATAATTTCTTTCAGCTGCATTTAACTTTCTACTGGCAAAAGCTACTGATAGAAGCATATGTGGCGGTGTGTCTGCCCGCTGTAGTAATGTTGCTCCGATGCCTACATTGCTAGCATCCGTTCTTAGTACGAATTCTTGTGTGAGATCGGGAAGAGCAAGGATAGGTTTATTTGTCAGCTTATTTTTCAACTCTGTATAAGCCTGTTCACACTCCGTGGTCCATTGTATTTTATCTGGCTGACCTTTTTTGGTTAAGTCGGTTAATGGCGCGCATAATGAGTTAAAATGGGGTATATATTTCTGATAAAACCCGCACAGTGACACAAAGGATCTTACATCCTTCTTAGTTTGTGGTCTTGGTGCTTTTCTCATTTTCTCTACATTGTTTGGGTCAGGAGACATTTGCCCTGTAGAGATAGTGTGACCTAAAAATTCCAATGTCTCACATCCAATATGACACCTAGTTAGACGTGCTGTCTATCCCGTTTCTCTCAGTCTATTTAACAACATGGAGAGTGCTACTATGTGTTCCTCGAATGTAGTGGTAGCAATCATAATATCATCCATGAAGTTGGTGATATGAGGATTTTGTAATGGTTCTAACAATTTCCTCATCATTCTGGAGAAGATACTTGGAGCATTCTTTAAACCAAATGGGAGTACATTGAACTCGTAATGTCCCTCTGGTGTACTAAAGGCTAACAGTTTCCTAACTTCTGGTTTCACTGGTATTTGGTAGTATCCCTTGCTTAGATCTACTTTTGAAAAATACCGAGCCTTACTCAATGTAGCAAACAACTGATTGGTGTCAGGTAATGGGTCTACCTGAGATTCAGTGATAGCATTTAGTTTCCTATAGTCAATGCATAACCTGTGTTCACCACTAGGCTTCCTTAATAGCACCACACTTGAGCTGTAGGGAGATTCAGACTTTGAAATAATTTTCTCCTTTAAGAGATAGTCAATCTCATCCTTGAGTGCCTGTCCTTTAGCATAAGGTATAGGGTATGTCCGCATACAATCTGGTGTAGGGTCAGTAATCGTCATGTCATACTCTAACAGATTAGTACACCCCGGCTTATCTGTGAGTACCTCAGCATGGATTTCTAACACCTCCTGAACCTTTTTCCTCTGCTCAAGAGTTAAATGTTCACTCACATTAACCTGAGCATAGCTTTCCGTAGTTGTTAGGGGGTATTCCATGGAGGAAATTGGTTCATCCTGCATTTCTGTTGCAATGGACAGGGTCATGATATGTGCAACTTCCGACGCTTCCCTGTCATAATACTTTTTAAGAAGGTTGACATGATACACCTTCTCCTTTCCTTTATTGTCAATCTTATAGTTGGTCCGGGAAAGTTTTTCCAATATGACGTAGGGACCCTGCCATCCAATTTGCAATTTATTATTGCTGCTGGGCAACAGTAACAGAACTTTTTCTCCAACCTCAAGTTCCCTATCTTTTGCTGTTTTATTGTAGTAAGCAGCCTGCTTCCTCCTGGCCTGTCTCAAGTTATCATTTGCCAGTTTACAACTTGTTTTCAATCGAGATGTCAACTCGTTGACGTATTGGTATGAAGAAGTCACGGTTTCTTCTGCTTTTTCATCAATCCATGTCCGCAACAATGCTTCCAGTGGACCTTTGATTGGTCGTCCAAACAACAAGGTAGCGTTTTTTTTTTTAACTTGCCCTCCCAAATCACAATGTGAAATCAACCTTTTTCAGTCAAGAAAAAGTACGGTTCTCAGTTTGGGTAATAAATTTCCACAATTTGATTTTAGCGGTGAATTAACGCACAAGAACCATGAAAACAACAGCATAATGAATGCTCAGGTGCTGGAAGACTGGCTACATAGTTAACTAAGGCGACTTCCTAAACCTGGTAAAGACTCCACACTTCTCAGCAGCCATAGAATTATCACGCAGAATGTTTACGGTAAACTTCTGGAAAATAATGAATCACCTCGAAAATGCACAGATCCTACCTGATACTCTCGGGAGCTATAGGCCTATGAAAGTAATATGGGGTAACGCTGGAAATTTTGCTTATGATGTGTACGAGGGATTCCAAAGTGAACGAGAAACAGCTGCTGTAGCAATCGACTGAAAGGATGCTTATAACTGTGACGGTATTGCCTCCCTTGCTTTGCAGTAGTGGTCCAACAGTGGCCAAAACTCAAGAGTATCTAATATGGGCTTCAAAGGTATCTACCTTCGCACAAGATTACTATTGCCAGAGATGTAGATAGAAAGATGATGACACTTCTATTACAAAGGGAGTCTTCACAAAATATTCAGAATAAGCGAGAACAATACTGCTTTGGCTGAGTATGTTAACTCTGTAATTCTGCCGACGCTTTTGTGAAGGATTTAAGCACTTATTACTTTCAGCTCGTTTAAGCCCCCACCCTGATTTACTCAGTGGAATTCTATTATTCTAGTATAGCTCTGTTTAGAGTGTATGTAGTACATTGACTGAGACAAACATGCAGTAACTTTAAAATGATTAAATCCAAGTTAAATTTGTAACATTACAAATAACAAAATGTAATAATCACTTTAGGTTTTAACAGTTGGAAATAATTTGAATAGTTACGGATCAAGAAAAGTTATCATCACAGTCTTTAGCGAATGTGAGATATTACAAGAAGTTCAAGTGGTAGCATAGATTTGAACTTAGCTGCCAATGACGATTCTGCTCCTTCTAATGGGTTGGTTCTTTTCACTCTGCTCGCGCTCGTCTCTGATCAAGGTTTTCGGGGGTAGTTCGTTTTCCAGAAACGTCAAGGAGAGTCTACCACGTGGGTCCTTCGTCTTAAAGCTTAGGCCACGGTTCCCTTCTTGTTCCAGAGATAGTACTTTCTGCTGGTACCACCAATAACTATGGTAAAAGAAAAGAACGAAACGCTCTTCTGAGTATGGCGTTTTCCACCCCATAGTTATGGGTTCCTATATTGCCATATCACAATTCCAATTACTCAGACTTTACCCTCGATGAGAACTAAACTTAATCCCTCGGGATAAAACTTTCTTTACATTTAAATAGAATAGCTTTCATAGTTAATTTATATTCAAATGAAAAGATTAATAATACAGATAGAGTCTGTTTACATACACATCTCCACTGATTGAAAAGTGTTCACAATATATATTGAATATGTTTTCATTTATGTTTCACACTTATTGAAAAGTTTGAAACTTCCATTACTTTTTTTTTTCGTACGCCCGCTAATACTCGAGGCGAAATCTCAGGTTATTATTAATGTCTAACCTGACATTGATTTTACGTGAGTATCCTTTTTTTCTTGTACAGAGACAGGTGTCCCTCGCCATTCAGGCAAATACTCTCCGATTTCGGACGTACATCATTACAGCTGGGTCGGCTCAGGAGCCGCCAGTCCCTGGTCGACGACACTCCTTCAAATGTCCTCGCCAGGTCTCGAGTTAATCCAGTCCAAATCCCGGTCGACGAAAAATCCTCAAATGCCGTCACCCGGGTTTGATCCTGGATCACCCGGTCGCCAGAGTGGTGTGGTAACCACTACGCTAGCGCGGCTCCCACTTCCATTACTTTAAAATGAATATTTTCACATATACATTTACACTGGTTTAAAGCTTGAAAACGTACATTAATTTTAAAGTGACTATGTTTATAGGGACTTACACTGCTTTGAAAATGTAAGTATTATACTTAGAATGTACATCATTTCTTTCATCTTTCCCTCCCGGCTCCCTAGGGAACCTGGAACTACTTTATGCTTTTAGTTCTCGTAACGTAACTATCAATAAAGCAATTACTAGCACGAGCAGTGGTGGTTCATGTATCATCATTCTATACGCTAAGGTTGCCAGCCTCAAATGATTTTGACATTCAATAGCGAGTTTCACACATTAAATTTCACATGGTAATATATACATATATATGTTAGTTCACATGTTAGTAATAAAATATGAAATGTCAATCACAACTTACGCCAATCCTGGCTACAGACCTGTTGCTCAGATGAATAAAAGAGACGAGTCGGTCTCTTACACGCGTCTGTGATGTCGTTAATTTTAACTTCAATTCCCTCTGACTCTGTGTCTTTCTTCAGTTTCCTAGTCCCGGTGTTCCTTATTAAAATCTAGAGATTTCATGTGCTTTGTAAGTCTTATTTGGTTCTCCAATAAAAGGTCCGGTTAAAACAAGGAATTATGAATCTAGTCTTTACTCTGGCGAGGTCTGATGTTGCCTTGTCGAGCGTGAAATTCACAGTGAAATAAAACTGCGAAATGGTCAGCTTATATTCCTATCTTCCCACGCATTGTTGTTATGAATCTAATCAGAAAGATCCAATCATTTCAAATCATGCAGATAGGGTGTGATATTTTCAAAATAGTCCCACGTGAAATAAGGTGCGGGCCTGCAAAGGTCACGTATTACCATATATGGACACCTCATGCCTTGCATACACTCTCACAGGCAGATCGGTAGACACACATGACAACATGGGTAAGCTGTAATTCGCATTGAGAGGTGGGGTGACCAGTTCTCTTCTTCGCTGCGTTTTCCTTCCCTAATTCAAAGAGCAGTCAGGTACCCATTTACAGCTGGGTAGACTGGAGCATATCGGTACTGTGATACGAACCCGGCAACTTTGCAGCGAGAGACCAGTGCTCTAACCACTCTGTCAATCGGACGCTCAAAAAATGTTAGAATACATGATAACGGCTGTTCAACTCAAGAAGAGGAAACATGGAAAAGAGGTGATTCAAGATCCCAGAGACTGTGAGAAATGAGGAAACTAAGGCATCACAAGTGTGAGCAGTTCTTAATTTTGAGTGCAGGCAAATGGAAAATAATCTTCTTTATCAACAGTTACCTTCAGACACTTTTTTCTTCATCTCACATCTCTATAACGCTCTCATAAAGCCTCTTTCAATCATCCCATTGTCAGTTTCTCGGCAATCTGATCATCAGAAGTAATCACCCCGTCGATCAAGTGGTTCGTCCCCTTAGTCTCGTTTACACTGAAAGGGGGGCGTGTCCACTTGGGTCATGACTCCAAAGTGTCAGGCACCCGTTGTCTTGTGCAGAGAATTTAACCCACTCCACCTTGGTTGCAGCTTTCAATTTCACTCCTGTTTCTTTTCTTTGCGACAGTGAAGATATATTATGTCGCTGAAGATTTCCAGCTTGTTTTCCAAGGATATCTGCTTCAAGTTGTTATCCAACTCTTTTGACAAGGCGTAGTCCAGCTGTTCCCAAAGCCCTTTTTCACTGGCAGGTGGACACATGATGGCATCTCTTTTCCCGTCCAAGAAGTGTGTGAGATGATCATCAGGCAGATGAACCTGAATTATTTTTCGCGCTGTGGACTGACTCCAGGCTGAAATCTTCTAACGTCTTATCCGTCGAAACAGAGCGCTGTTGATCTACCACTGATAAGCTGCCACACCCCTTTTTCGTTCTATGGATTGTCATGCCTCTTTGAGTAGAGAATTTCCTACCACAGGCACGATGGAATTACCAGCTGTTGGTCAGAACTCAAAGTCCGTGTAAGAGGTCTGGTCGATTACAACAAGTCACCTGTGGATTCATCATCCCCCCTCTTTTTCTGTGAATCCTGGGGGCATTAATCCTCTGTGGGTGATATAACAATTGTTTACAGCTTACGCGGTGCCAACCCAGTCAGCTGGTCTCTAGTCTTTCCCAATGTCATCTCTTTCCAGAAGTCCATCGGTCTTTTCCCGAGTGTCAATGATCTAGCCACAAGAAACTGAATCAAGAATCTCACTAACTTATTTGACTGTTTTCTGATAAACATTTAACAACTTTATGATACTAACAATTGAAAAAAAAATAATGTCATGTACCAAATAAAGTTTTCTTTATAAAACGCTAAAAACTCGTCATGGTAAACTTTAGAATTTCTTTTCTTTCATGATGAATTGGGTGTACCGGACGGTTTACTGAAAGCCAGGGGATACTGGATCCCCCCAAAAAAAATGGAAACCCTGCCATAGACCTTTTTAAGTTCTACCGCAGAGAGGTTTTGGAACGCCGTACCTGAAAGTTTACCACCGTCTTACTGCAGCCTTCCGTATTTTCTTAAGTTCTATGCTCTGAACTTTATATTTCAGTAGCCCTTTTCAAAGGTATTGATACAGGCGAATGGAGAATTAGAGCAAATAAAGAACTGTATCAGCTATAGAACTCGCTGTCGATAATCAACATCAGAAAATCGAATTGGCTGTAGCGACTGGTTTAAACTGAACAAGTAGAAAGGATCAATGAGAAAATGAAGTCTATATGTAATATTACAAAGGCATAACAACAGGAGAAAGCACACGAAAACAAATATGGAAGTACAACATACACATTCATCTGACAGATACAGGAGTAGAACAATTGAGACACAGCTAAGGGCAGTGAGGATTGGAAAGTACCTGTTCTGTAAAAAGGAATCAAGATTTGGAGGAATAAGGTATGGACATTTTCGACGTAAGACCAGGCTTTTGACCAGGGCTGTGGAGTGGGAGATTCCGTCGTTTTTTAGTGGAGTCGGTAAAAATTGTTCGAGTCCAACTCTGAATCTTATGCCATATCACTAGTAAAAAAAACTATAGTCGGAGTCGGGGCTCTTACAATTTCAGGAGTTGGAGTCGGAAAATTGTTTGGCCGACTTCACAACCCTGCTTTTAACATTATGGGGACATAAATAACATTATATCTTCTTCTTCTTCCTCGTTCGCCTTCAAACTTCCACATTTATGACTCTAATAAAGGCAGTAGTCAACTCAAGGTTCTCGACATCTCCACTTTTCATATAACATTATATGAAAGATGTAACTCACAAAAAGAGAAAATAATAGTCGAAACAAAGTCTTCGTCATTTTCTTACACTTTCAACACCCATTAAAGCAGCGGCAAGCAACACAGGAGCTACGGGGCTCTACTTGAGAAACACTGCGTTCTCTAAAGCTCCACCCCGATAAAATCATGTCTGGTTATTAAGTTTCAGAATATGTGCAGCCTATATGCAACATTTAAAACACACAAGGTGTATTTGCAGCCTATATGCAGCTTAATCTCGGGGTGGGCAACCAGGTGATCCCAATCTGCCGGTAGATCGCAATGAATGATTTGGTAAATCTTTAGGCGACTGCTGCGGAAAAAAAGAAAGATAGAAAAAAAGGAAACTTTTTAAACTAGGGAAATTTCGGACTAGACCTCTCCCGCAGACATTTAACATTCCGGTGTCCCTGGGATCAAAGATACTTTTTTTCTGCATACCCAATGAAAACTCTCGAGCTGGCTACTAAAAATATATTTGTGAACTGCATGAGATAGGAACGCGATCTTTTCTTTGTAATATTCATCATCCATACTTCCCCCTCCCAGCTTAAACTCACACACACATATGGTAAAGGATCCCGTTACACGCCCATTGAGGGATATTGGGAATATGGTGTTAGGCCCATATTTTCTTGACCATTGACACACAAGGGGTGATGTGGTCAGCTTCACGCCGGCCGCCTTAACCTTCACAGAGTTATTCTTGAAGCTGAGTCGACCTCAGAGCCGTTTGCGGTCTAAAAAATCCCACCTCAGTTGGGAATTGAGCCATGGACCACCGAGCTAGGAAGCCAGTGCACTCACATATGGTAGATCTTTTAGATGGCTCAGTGTTACAAAAGTAGATCCCAAAAGCTTCTGGGCTGCCGGCCCGTGGTTTAATCCCTGCCACACGATCTGCTTCCTGCATTTCTATCAAAAAGAGCGGTGGAATATTTACACAAAATTATATTTTACCAAATGTTGACTTCAGAGATAATATCAGATTGAAGATATCTTATGCAGGCCACGATTAAAATTAATTTTAGTATGCTAGCCCATGAGTTTTTAACTGGGAATGAGGGCAAGAGTACTTTAATCTTGGGGACACCGAGCTATTACATGCACGCTCCAGAGCGCTGATTCAAAATTTCCCTAGCTTTAAAATTCTTTCTCTTTTACACATTCGTCACCGGCGATCTACCAAATCATCCCCTGTGGTCTACCGGGGGATCGGGATCTAATTTATGCCGATCCTTCTCTAAAGTCTTCAATTAATTCATATCAAACTTTCCTACACTTACGTCATCCGTTCAAGATCTTTCCATGACTTCTTTATTCTTCTTGTAGGTAGTCCCATAGCAGATCCTGCCGTAGGGAGTAAAGTCTTACAGTTCCCTTCCTCTCTGCCTTTTCCTTCTCTAACTCAAGAGCAAAGTCAGGTACCCATTGACAGCCCGTGTAGCGTAAGGTTTTTATATGTGTAAGATCAGTAGTAGATACTGATAGAACAGAAATAGGATTCTGTCTTGAAATGAGTGAAGGCCCAGTGTAGGAGAAGAACACTGGTATCACAGGATAGTCACGGCTGTGAAAATGTCTGCTTCAGAAAGTATTCAGAGTAAAGTCAGACATTATAGTACCCCTTAGCTAAGTAACTACCTATGATAAACAATTCAAAAAAACCTCAAACTGTAAC
The DNA here is from genome assembly GCA_024509875.1 of Oreohelix idahoensis. Taxonomy (NCBI): domain Eukaryota; kingdom Metazoa; phylum Mollusca; class Gastropoda; order Stylommatophora; family Oreohelicidae; genus Oreohelix; species Oreohelix idahoensis. The sequence continues at coordinate 65,701 of JAMPIV010013073.1, forward strand.
AATATAAAAGTAATAAGTCAGTTTAATAAAATTTTTTGAGTTTAATATGTACATCTATCTTTTCCTTGTGCTGAATAGTGACTGGTGGATAATGGTGGAAATCAATGAATAAAATGTTTTTTACAAAATCTGAAGAATGGGTGATTTTATAATTCAAATTAGTTATTAACTAAAAAGTCTTTCCTTGACATTCTCACTTCTGTTAACAACATAGTTCCTTTACTGTTCCTTAATCTAGTCTCTTGGCTATGCTATCAGACTAAGGTTTTCATCATTAACTGTCCTGGTTGTCTCCCATTTAGTTGCATGAATTGAAACATATAATGGTACTCAGCTTTCGAGTATTTTGTCTGTCTTCACTTTGAATGGCACAGATTTTTCAGTTTAGGCCTTCCTCAAGAACTGATGGGGACTGAGGATGAACTTAGGATAACAATAACAGAGGCTCCTGTAGTATTTCAGGTAGCGCAGCTTGATCTTGGCTCTTAGACCTCTGATTTCTGATGGCACATCTGAACCTGTAGACAATAGTGGATATGTGGCTAGCTTTCGCTCATTTAACACACAAGCCTAGTGTTACCGCTACGTCTCTGTATTGGTGATTTATGGTGCGAATGTTGTTGTGGGCCGTCACTTCGTTATGGATAATGACGACGAGACAAACGTAACAGTAACGATTGGGTCATAAGACTGACCAATTAGTAAGTAAGGCATACTGGATCCATTGTTGAACGTGAATGACGATACGATTTATTACAGAAAGACGTTGACATCATGTACAAGTACAGTTCATCAATATGGTTTTGACAGTATATAAATTGGCATATATAATAATCAACATGGACGTTGACTGACTGCACTAGCCGTTACCACTCGAAGGTTAACGGAAGCTCTACAGCAGTGGTGGCCAAGTTAAGGTTGACCGAGGGCCAGATTATGGTAAAGGGTAACACTAGAGGGCCAGACCTATAAAATCCTTTAAAAAACGTTCTGAGATTTAGTTTTACATATATAATGAACCACGTACAGAAAGCAACGGCAAACTACTGTACTGCACATCTCTCAAGACATGTATACCAGTGGACTGAAATTACTGTAAAAAAATATAATGAATCTGTTGTTTTAATTTGTTTTGTAATTTGTAATATGACATGTAATTATTTATTTCAAACATACATGTGTGTGTTCTTTCATTGTGAAGAGTGTGGCTTCAATCAACAATAAGAGGCCGGCCAAAACAGGTTGGCGGGCCGGTCAAAACTGGTTGGCGGGCCGGATCTGGCCCGCGGGCCGTAGTTTGGCCACCGCTGCTCTACAGCAACGTACCAGAAAAAATTGCGCACTTAATTTTTGTTACAGCACAGCACAAGCGATGAAATGTGCTATTCAATATTTTTTTTGTTTGAATTAGTGTAGTGACTACATGTCCGCACGTGTGCGCACCTATTGTACACAGTCGCGAGTAATTATTTCAGCGGCGTATGCTAATTGCAATGAGTTGGCTGCAACGAAACAAAACGACACCAGCGTATAATATATTAATAAACTAAACTGCATAATTATGAAAAGCGCAATGAATCTGAAATGCAAATTTATCACTTTGCAGAAAGTAGCTGTTATATTGTTCAGGCATTTTCGCAGAGATGCTAAGATGGGTTGTTTATACCACGACATCCAAGAACCAGGTAGGAGAACACGAAAGGCCCTGGGTGTGGATAGAAGATCTTTTCGACGTTGGATACAACAAGACGGTGATTGTACAGAGGCTGCGGTTAAGCAAGGAAGGAAGAAAAAAATTGATGATTTTGACAAGGATGTCATTAGACGTTTGATTTTGAAGATGTTTAATGCCAATCAACTTGTTACTCTCCGCATGCTGAAAAGTCGGCTGCAAGCAGAATGCGATATTAACGTCTCAAAAACAACTCTTTGGCAACTTGTCAGAAGTGTCAGCTTCACTTTTAGAAAAACGTCTGGCGGAAGGAATTTTTTATGTGAAAAACCACATCTGGTTGCAGCTCGAAGCAAATACCTTAGGCAGATTCGTGAGAGAAGGCAAGACGGCTATGATATAGTGTATTTGGACGAATCTTGGGTCAATGCTCATCATACGAACGAGAAAGAATGGCAATCTGTTGACGGAGACCATAGAAGGAAAATTCCCAGCAGCAAAGGTCAACGCATTATATTAGCACATGCTGGCAGCAGACAGAATGGGCTTGTCCGTGATGCAGAGCTTTTTTTTCAATCAAAGTCTGTAGATGGTAGGGACTACCACAGTGAAATGAATGGTCAAATTTTTCGAGATTGGATAGTGAATACACTCCTCCCGACTCTAGATAGGCCGTCTTGCCTGGTGATGGATAATGCGTCCTATCATAATGTTCTAGCGCAGGATGATAAAGCTCCCACTTTGGCAAACACGAAAGACGAAATCAGGAGGTGGCTTGTGAATGAAAATATCTTCGCTGACAACAGCTATTTAAAACCAGAGTTGTTGCAGCTTGTGAGACAGAGGAATAAGATAAAAGTGTATCTGATTGATAAAATCATCCAAGAGCAGGGTCATGTTTCTCTTCGACTCCCACCTTACCATTCTCACCTTAACCCAATAGAGCTGGTTTGGGCTAGAGTTAAAGGGCAAGTGGCCGCCCAGAACACCACTTTTAAAATATGCGATGTTAAAGACATGACTCGTGAGGCCCTTTCACGAATAGGCACAGAGTACTGGGCTAAATGTGAAGTTCACGTGCTACAGGAAGAAGAAGATTACTGGCAGCGAGATGGCTTGCAGTTTATCCAACCAATAACTGTTGTGAACTTATTGGAGTCGTCCGATTCGGAATGAGGCACGTCGATCGCATTCCTTCGTTTATGATAAACTAATTTCATATGCCAATCTATAATAACACATAAACAGTTACGATTTATCATAGCTTCCCGATGATTTACTGCTATCATGGTTCATTATCAGAACATCATTCCTAGTATCAAAATCACGTGAACAACCAATCATACATTTAGGACACGCCTTTGAACCGTCTTGTCGCACAAATGTTGTGGTTTACTGTAGGAATTAATGTTACGGGCAGATTTAGGCAAATGTTCCAAGAAGATCAAAGAAAATCGCCGTTTTGCAAATTTCGCGACAGCTGTGGATGTAATGATTGCAAAATCTTAACTGCATGGAAAATCTAAGACTGCATGCAAAAATTTATGTCCATACAACAAACAGTTTTGGAGAAAATTGACGCTTTCTGTGGGCACGAATTTCCGAACGGACTATACCAGCTGACATAACCGGTCACGCTGAAGCTGTGCAGTTACGTGTAGGAGACTAAGTATCGGAGGCTAGATACTTAACACCAGCCGTTTCTGGCTAAATATTTGAAATAAAACGATTCTTGGTATTGCTCATCAAGAATATCATCTTCATCTTCCAGATGATTATAAATTCTTTATAACCGTGTCTTTCCTTGCTAAGGACAAGCACACGAAAAATTCACGTCAATACAAGACGGAGGATATCTGGATCTACCTCAAGTACGTTGCCGGTATAGCAACAAATCACTGCGTCATACCGCGCCATTCCCCGTTTTACAATGTTGCACGGTCGTATGCAAATAACATTACAAAACATATCAATGCTGTGCTCAGATGCACGTCTGAAAATACCAGGCTTTAAATATTTATCTGACCCTCAACGAATATAAAGTATTTAACACCTAGCTGTTCATGAGATGAGTGAGTTTCAGATGTTTGCATGTAATGAATTATACATGGATCAGTCTGATAAACAATAGCGAGACAAGACATGTGTCTAGCTGCAGAACATTTTTTGAAAATAAGATAATACATAAATATTATATATTTTGTACATAGGTGTCACAACGTGGCTTACGTAAGAGTCTGTCTATGTCAAGAGACGAGACACCAAGTCTGAGAAAGGTCTGAGCTGAAAGATTAAGAAAAGATTTAAGTAAATGTGGAGGGTGAGACTTATAGCTTTCGAGGGTGAGAACTGAGATTAACTTTCCCTCGCCACTTGTGACTTGTTCTATCCACTACTGTCCCACCACCTCTTGCTCCGATGAGATAAGGTGTAAACAATATAATGTATCTGTAGTATCGTTTTTGTTCATGGGTCACAAGATGTAGTAGTTACTTTTAGATGTAGTGATTATGACAGTTATTTCTTGAGAATATTGATTATGTCTATTACTATTAGTTCATCAGGCTACTGACTAAAAATGCTGTCAGTTTGGTCGGGCTTACAGGTGGCCAACTATTATGGTGTAATTGATGGACGCTGAATTCAGGTCTTGACTGACAGTTTATATAACAAGTTTATTAGACGATACATAGACGACATCATCATGAAGACATACTGGAACATCAGGCATGGCAATACGAATTCTGCATGTAGATACCATTTTCAATGTCAAACTTGACTGACCTCAATGACCGTTGGACAACCCGTAAACGGCAAAGTATTGAGGAGAAGATTATTCACTTCTTTTCCATATCCAATCTTTTATCAAAGATACTTATGTATAAATTTGGCCGGACATCTTATCTTGAGACTTCATAAAATTATCGACTTGGTTATTACTTTGCAAAAGGGATTTTGAACTCACTAGCAGTAGGTTATGATGCCGTACTGAAGCCCTGTCAAAATCTTGTAAAGTACTTACTTCAAATATCACCTCCGAAAACGGCGAGTATCTGCCTGAATGGCGAGGGACACTTGTCTCTGTACAAGAAAATAGGATACGAAAAAATCAATGTCAGGTTAGACATTAATAAAAACCTGAGATTTCGCCTCGAGTATTAGCGGGCGTACGAAAAAAAAAACTTCAAATATCACATGGAGATATTGAAGAGTAAGAATCAAACTTGGCTGTGGCTAACGCTTCGCCTTGGAAGGTAGCTAAGATATATAATCACAATCAACTATTCCCGCAACATGGGACTCAAAGACCAGAACAACGTCTGTCTTGAAAAACCGGCATCTTGTCTCCTCTCTCTCTCTCTCTCTCTCTCTCTCTCTGACGTGTCTCTGACGTCATCAGCGCTCTTAGGCAACCAACGAATATTGGCGCACCGAATTTGTGCACTTTGGTGCATAATAAATTTAAGTTATTATCACATACATAGATGCGTACCTAAGTACGTCTAACAAAGTTAGATTTTGGCATCTGGTAATCTGGTAAGTCTCGCATCATAAATGGTTGTGCGAAAATGGACGTAACAGTATACCTCGACCACGGATAAAAAAAAATTATTATATATTTTTTTTTTCAAATTATAGCGCCGAGGTCAATCAAATTATCTGGTACATCAATCAATAGATATTATTAAAATATGAGTATGAAACTAAGAATAGTGGTGAAAGAGATGTGATACCAAATTCAACTTAACGAAATGAGATGGAATGTACGAAATAGTACAATAACTATGAATTAAAATTGGAACATGTTATAGCACTAGTGAAAATAGGTGATGAATGGAGATAGTAATCAAACAAAATGCTAGCAAAAAATTCTAAATGAATGAAGAAATAAAAATGGAAACTAAAGTATGCATGTAAAAGTATAAATGTAAGAATGATGAATGAAAATAGTCGAATCAAACAATACTCCTAGTAGGGCGTAAGATTACTTAGCGACGCCAATGAAGTATGAATGATGAAGTTGCTAACTAAGATATGTCATGTGAAAATTAATAGCGCTACGAAAGCGTAATATCTAATTATCAAATTGATTTATAACACACACACACATATATATATATATATATAGATATATATATATATATATATATATATATATATATATATATATATATATATATATATATATATGTGTGTGTGACAGGGGCGCTAGGGGTACCTCACACCCAAAGCCCGTGCACCAAGAAAATTTATAAAGGATCGTTTGACAGGGGTTGCAATTATTGGTTGCTTGCAACCCTCTCAGCAGCAGACTTAACAATTCAAGCAACCCAAAGCCTTATGCAGATCAACATTTAATTCTACCGAACACCAAACAAACAATCCAACAAACAATCAAACGAACACCCAGTCAGTGTTCATAGACTGTCTGAAAAATAATAAATAAAACAACGTCTAAGTGAACATCAATAGCATGGATAATAACATTACCATACAGAAAACATGCGCCCACCTGATATCATCAACTATCTCACACACTCATGCGTGTCGTCCAATGCGACTAGTATGGTGTTGTGCATGAGGCTGGCAATCGCACCGGGTAACATAGGTTGCTACCGAAACCACTACTGCAAGAGCATCTGAATGCTTCATGCTGAGGCAAACTACACCGGTGGCCCCATGCTCCCTCAGGAGCGGAGAAGAGAAATATACATCTGGTACGCCCACGTGCTCTCACAAACCATTGTTCACACAACAATAATAATCAACTGGACATAAAATAATATTCTTCAATACATGTACAACAAATAATCTCAATAATGAGAATTAACTACTACCTCACAACTGGTCTATCTCAATATTCGTTACTGCATTCTGAAGCATGTCGTATGTGACGACTCGTGCGGCTGGGAATCTCATCGCATGAAACACATTATTACAGGAACAACCACTGTAATAGCATAAAAATGCTTCTGTTGGCTTGTGGTGGACACCAGCCGCATTGGTGTTTCCATGCTCCACCAGGAGCAACCAGAGAAACACATGTCTCAACAAAGGAGTGGCCTCGCGCTCTCCAGAAATCTAAATACATATTCTCACCTCACAGTAACCCATTAAATATACAGTAGAATTATCAATAAACGTGAAATACACTAAATTACTCTTACATAAGAATACAATATAATTATTCTCGACTTAAGCCAAACTGGGACTAAATACACCGCGTGTCGCTCGGCATAACATATTATAGGTTTACCACGCGGAGCGTGTTTAATCAGACTCGCTATCGCCGCCTTTTATCACCACGAGGCTACTATCTTGCGATCGTTAATCTTATCTAAATTTCCAGTGGAATAGCCTTTCTGAAGAATGAAATAATCGCTCTTAAACTCTCACATCTATCTACCTATCTGTCCCATTAAACATTAAAATAGCCACATCGATATAATTCAGAATTATAGAAAACTAATGCTAATTTAAATTAACTCACGTGCTCAAGGCATTTACAGCTTGGCTCTTGTGTGTCTTCTTAGTCTGTTCTCACTGGGCGGCTCTCTCAAACATAGACCGGTTTCGCCGCTTGCTACCCCTTTTTATAAGCCCTGGCCTAACCACTCAATTTACTGCGTGCTACGCGGATTAATCTGCGCCACACAGATAACACACGCGATTATTGCTCCAGAATGCATGAAAACACAGATTTACACAACTAGAGCAAAAACACAACTAATTCGTAGGCTTATTATGGCCTTGTAATAAATCTGCTTGAAGATAACGTGATCAAAAAGCACTAAACCACATAGACAATATGACTGCCCAGATGGGGCCAGCGCCTAGAACGACAGACCTCAAGATGGCGCTGTCACATATTCCCCGCCTGATTTTGTTGTCGTCCCGACAACTGCACTAAATCAGGCGCTTCAGTCGTATTCTCCAAATCTGGAGGATCACCTTTTCCTTCACTTCGTCTCAGGTCATTGCTGGTTACTCTAATGCTCGGACTCGCTCTGTCCATTCGTTGGATGATATATGGACCCCCTGTCATCGTGGGAGCACGAACTACAACGTACTCGTCTTCTGACCACATATCACGAATCTCGGATCTCTCAGCGTCGTGCATTCTCTTCTTCACCAATTCTCCGACCTGTAGTGGAGTAGAACACGACAGCTTGTCACATCTCTCTTTCCGGATTGCTGCAAAACTCTGCAACGGTGGCTCTGCTCTTACGTGCGCCCCTCGTAGCCTGGAAACGTGTCCTTCAACGAGTTTTAGATGAGTCTCCTCCTCTAAATGCCGACCACTTTTCCTGGCGCCCTTATGGTGACAGTTGCCACGGCCATCTCTTGGCTTGCACTGTGACGGCAATGTAGATGTGTTGGTACGCTTAGAGAGGGCGCTCTTTGATGGGCAAACCGATATCAAATGGTCCGGGGACCTACAATGGAAACATCGCTTAGGAAGCGGGCCCTGGGGACACTTGGCTGCCATGTGGTTTGAAAGGTCTCCACAGTTGAAGCATCTTATTTTCCTAGGCTTCCTCGGTGTCCTGGGTCGCCTCCTGCTACGCTTACATCCCTGGCCGCCTTTGACTTTCTTCCCTGCAATAAGCACCTCACACTCCGGTCGACCACCAACCCTCTTTATCTTTGAGTCATTCTGCTCCCCTTCTGTAACCTGACTCCCAGCCGCAGAGGGGTCTAGTTTAACGCCTGTGGACATCGATTCTGTACGTGGCCTAGTTCTCTGCATCTAAAACAACGAACTGTCCTGGTACGTCTCCCCTGCTCCTGAGACATCGCATCAATTTTAGCCTCTAATTGAGCCACCTGCGCTCTCAGCCGCTCTACTTCTGCGTTTAATGCATGCGTATCTGACACAGTCTCTGTTCTTGCCACTTCAACACTGGCAACACCAGCCCCAGAAGTGGGCTCAGTCTCCAAAAACCGTAGGGCATAGTCCCTCACCGACGTGAACGATGCTGTTGGCTCCTTGATGATCATTTCCTTTGCAAGCTTTCTTAGTAGGTCATCTCTCAGACAAGCAGCAAACTGGTCACGAAGAAAGGATGGCGCCAAGGGAGTGACGTTGTTCTGCCTTTGTGCCCTTACAACACTTTCAAACACCTCGTGAATGCGATGGGAGAATTCCCAAAGAGACTCCCTTGCACCTTGCCGGGTAGAGTAGAACGCGGCCATTACTTCTGGGATGCTCCGACGCTCCCCATACACCCTAAGAATGGAATGTAACATTGCTTCTGGGTCATCGTCATCAGCCTGAATCCTCAGCTCCCTTCGGACACTTGGGGTCACACTGTCAAGAATAACATCCGCCTGGTCCTCTTTACTCATCATCCCTACTCTCCAGGCAGCTCTCACCTCTCTGACATATTCCTCAGCCGTAGGACCCGTGCGCTCCCCAAAGCACCGCACTCTCTTGTGAGTAAGTACCACGATGTACTGCACTCGTTCTTGTTGACGATCCAGCCCTACCACAGGGTCATCCACCTCAGCCACATCTTCGTTATCAGTTCCACTAGCAGCGCGTGTGTTGCGTGCCGCCATCTTGTTGCTAGTAGAGTTGACTAGAAATCTTGACAAACTGGATGATCCCGTCCCTCGCCTTGCACTGAACTGGGTGTTCTACTGTTTCGGCTGTTGCTGCTCTGATTGCTGAAAAGTTGCTTCACTGCGTGCTGTCTGTCAATCCTGTCGACGACGCCACTTGTGACAGGGGCGCTAGGGGTACCTCACACCCAAAGCCCGTGCACCAAGAAAATTTATAAAGGATCGTTTGACAGGGGTTGCAATTATTGGTTGCTTGCAACCCTCTCAGCAGCAGACTTAACAATTCAAGCAACCCAAAGCCTTATGCAGATCAACATTTAATTCTACCGAACACCAAACAAACAATCCAACAAACAATCAAACGAACACCCAGTCAGTGTTCATAGACTGTCTGAAAAATAATAAATAAAACAACGTCTAAGTGAACATCAATAGCATGGATAATAACACTTACCATACAGAAAACATGCGCCCTCCTGATATCATCAACTATCTCACACACTCATGCGTGTCGTCCAATGCGACTAGTATGGTGTTGTGCATGAGGCTGGCAATCGCACCGGGTAACATAGGTTGCTACCGAAACCACTACTGCAAGAGCATCTGAATGCTTCATGCTGAGGCAAACCACACCGGTGGCCCCATGCTCCCTCAGGAGCGGAGAAGAGAAATATACATCTGGTACGCCCACGTGCTCTCACAAACCATTGTTCACACAACAATAATAATCAACTGGACATAAAATAATATTCTTCAATACATGTACAACAAATAATCTCAATAATGAGAATTAACTACTACCTCACAACTGGTCTATCTCAATATTCGTTACTGCATTCTGAAGCATGTCGTATGTGACGACTCGTGCGGCTGGGAATCTCATCGCATGAAACACATTATTACAGGAACAACCACTGTAATAGCATAAAAATGCTTCTGTTGGCTTGTGGTGGACACCAGCCGCATTGGTGTTTCCATGCTCCACCAGGAGCAACCAGAGAAACACATGTCTCAACAAAGGAGTGGCCTCGCGCTCTCCAGAAATCTAAATACATATTCTCACCTCACAGTAACCCATTAAATATACAGTAGAATTATCAATAAACGTGAAATACACTAAATTACTCTTACATAAAGAATACAATATAATTATTCTCGACTTAAGCCAAACTGGGACTAAATACACCGCGTGTCGCTCGGCATAACATATTATAGGTTTACCACGCGGAGCGTGTTTAATCAGACTCGCTATCGCCGCCTTTTATCACCACGAGGCTACTATCTTGCGATCGTTAATCTTATCTAAATTTCCAGTGGAATAGCCTTTCTGAAGAATGAAATAATCGCTCTTAAACTCTCACATCTATCTACCTATCTGTCCCATTAAACATTAAAATAGCCACAGCGATATAATTCAGAATTATATAAAACTAATTCTAATTTAAATTAACTCACGTGCTCAAGGCATTTACAGCTTGGCTCTTGTGTGTCTTCTTAGTCTGTTCTCACTGGGCGGCTCTCTCAAACATAGACCGGTTTCGCCGCTTGCTACCCCTTTTTATAAGCCCTGGCCTAACCACTCAATTTACTGCGCGCTACGCGGATTAATCTGCGCCACACAGATAACACACGCGATTATTGCTCCAGAATGCATGAAAACACAGATTTACACAACTAGAGCAAAAACACAACTAATTCGTAGGCTTATTATGGCCTTGTAATAAATCTGCTTGAAGATAACGTGATCAAAAAGCACTAAACCACATAGACAATATGACTGCCCAGATGGGGCCAGCGCCTAGAACGACAGACCTCAAGATGGCGCTGTCATATATATATATATATATATATATATATATATATATATATATATATATATATATATATATATATATATATATATATATATATATATATATAATAAATACTAAACCTAATTAAGTTATGTCATTGTTATAAAAGTTCCGGAATTATTCTCGGCATCACAAATGAAGCAACCAACAGAGTTACTAAGTCATAATGTTATATGGTAAGATTGTCAACAACGCGTATCATTAATATGAAGTTGCAGTGTAGATGTCAATATGTCGGAAAAGTTAAATTCCAATTCTATCATTTTTCTTAATTTCACCACGTCACACTGTATGAACGGAATTTTATATGTATAAAATCCTTGAAATGTTAATGTTGAAGCAACGATGCATAGTCAATTTAATCATCGATATGGTGTTTCATGTAACATAATAATATCATTGAACGATGATAAAGTCATGTGTCACAAGTGGTAAACTAGAATTGATTTGGTGTAGAGGCTTAACTATCGGTAAGGCGTAGTGGCTCTGTAGAATCCTGAGGACAGCGTGAAAGAACGTCCGCAAACACATTTTCAGAACCAGGAATCGCTCGGATGGAAAAGTTATTTGGCTGTAATGCTATAGCATAAAGTGTAGACTTCGAAGTCTTCAAATCCTTTGTTTGGAGTGCTGTAAGTGCTCGTTGGTTCGTCTCCACAACGAAGTGTGCGCCCAAAAGAAACCTTTGTAGCTTGGTTATGGACCAAACCAACGCCAAGAGTTCTCTATCCAGAACTGAGTAATAACGTTCAGCAGGTGTAAGCTTCCTGGACAAGAACATCACTGGGTGCAAGGTACCTGCGTAGGATTGTAGCAGTACGGCGCCGATTTCAAAATTAGAAGCGTCACTGCGAAGAACAACAGGTAAATCTGCGTTTGGTAAACGTAACACAGGTGCAGATGAAAACAGTGACTTAATATGGTCCAACGTGATTTGATGTTCTTTCGACCACCGAATCATGTTAGCTGAGCCTTTCTTTAATAAACTAGAGAAAGGCGCAGTGATGGTGGATAAATGGGGAATGAATCTTCCATAAAATTGAATTAAACCCAAAAGACTGCGAATTTGTTTCTTTGTTTTAGGCGCAGTGATATTAAGAATTTTTGAAACATTATTATCTTCAGTATGAAGGAGACCATGGCCCACACGATGACCCAAAAGTGATATTTCATGAAAACCAATATATGCTTTTGATGGTTTAGCCGTCAGATTATAAGAACGTAGAGTGGATAATAATGAGCTTAATCCCCGAAAATGATCCTCCAAGGAGTCACTAAAAAGACAAATGTCATCGATATAGGCAATGACATCAAGACGATGAGACAAAATACGACGCATCATGCGTACGAAAGTAGCCGAAGCGTTAACAAGTCCAAATGGCATAAAGTTCCATTGGAATAGACCCTGTGGGGTAGAAAAAGCAGTGAGAGGTTTGGCATGATCTGTCAATGGGACCTGCCAATAGCCCTTTGACAAATCTACCTTAGAGACCAAAAAAAACTTAGAAAGTTTCACAAGCAAGTCTTCTAAGAGCGGTAGCGGTTCTGCATCAAATCGGGTAACTTTATTTAATTTCCGACAGTCGACACAAATACGGATGTTATTATCTTTCTTACGAATAATAACCATGGATGAAGAGTACGGAGAAGTAGACGGTTCAATTATGTTCAATCGAAGCATCTCATCCAATTCCTTGTCCACCGGAGTCCGAAAGTGAAGAGGAATGGGATAAGGACGGACACGAATAGGTGTGTCATCGGTCAGTACAATGTCATGATGAATGACTGACGTACGACCAGGGATGTCAGTGAAGACATCTTGATAAGATTGAAGAAGAGAAGAAATTTGCTGACGTCTATCAGTGGAAAGATCAGGAGAGATAGACACGTCACTCCAAATTTCAGTAGAATGAAGTGGGATTACCGGGATAGGTAAAGGTACATCAGAAAAAGAAGACTCCTCCTCCTGAATAACCGACAAAGCGGTATAATGGTGACGACAAGGTGGAGGGTCGTCAGTCGCCTGAAACACTGACTGAAGATAGTCAGGACGAGAATGAAATTCTTTCAACATATTTATGTGAAAGGTTTTATGTTTACCCATGATATCGACGATGTAATCGACATCAGAAATTCTAGAAATTATTTTAAAAGGGCCTTTCCAAGCAATGAGTAAACGATTGTCTTTACGAGGGAGTAAAACATAGGCCTCGTCACCAGGATAAAACTGGCGAAGACGTCCATATCTATTAGCAAAAAGTCTAGCTTTTTCTTTTGCTAATTCAGACGATGAGGTAGCTAACCTACATGCCTCAATAATTTTTTTCCTCAAAGAGATTACATATTCATAAGAGGATTGGGTGTCATCTGTAATATCCTCTTCAGTGAGTAGGTCGTGAAGCATCGACATGGGACCACGTGGTTCAACACTGAAGACGAGTTCAAACGGTGAAAAACCTGTGATTTCGTTTTGCACCTCGCGATAAGCAAAGAGAGGAGCGGGTAATACTCTGTCCCAGTCTTGAGGATGGTCATCAGTAATCTTACCTAACAAGTATTTAAGTGTCCTATTTTGTCTCTCAATTAAGCCATTTGACATGGCGTGATATATGCTACTAAGTGATCTGTCTATCTGTAGCATGGCATCACCTGGGACATGGATTCAGATACAAATTGTACACCATGGTCTGATAAGATTTTTTTAGGAAAACCTAGGCGTGAAATAATAAACCATACTGCATCCGCAACATCGGCAGATGACGTATTCTTAAGTGGTATAGCCTCAGGCCAACGAGTACACATGTCAATACATGTGAGAATGTGTGTGTGTCCTCTAGCAGAAGGTTGTATAGGTCCAATAATATCGATAGCCATTTTTTCAAAAGGTCGAATAGGAATGTCAGCAGCTTGAATAGGAGCTGCATGACGTGGACCACGTACCTTAACCTCTTGACATGTAGTGCAAGAGCGACAATAGATATTGACATCTCTATGAATACCTGTCCAGTAAAATGAAGATAGCACCCTGGATTTAGTGCGTGAAAAACCCATGTGACCTGCACATTGAGAGTCGTGAGCATGACGTAATATACGTGCTCTCATGTTAGTGGGTACCAAAATTTGCGAACGTACGGATGAAGTAGTATCATGTACAATTCTAACTAACACCCCGTTTTTCAGTACAAAAGAATGTTTAGGGTTTGTTTGATATGTTGATGTATTATTATTATTAGCCAACAGAAAAAATTTATGTAATGAAACATCATTATGTTGTAATTCTATAAAGGACTCTCGTGATATAGTGGAGTCATGATCATCATTATTATTGTCAGGAGATGTTGTTGGTGTAACTTGCAACATATTCTTAGCTTGCGCTCTAGAGACTGAATGCATATGTTGCTTCTCCCAAGTAGCAATCTGTTGTGGCGTACACTCTTTAACACCATGTAAACGACCGATTATCAAATCACTGATTGGTGAAGGAAGTAAACAGGCATGGATTTTCCCTGTAAAAAATGGTGTATTTAATTCTATAATCGCCGTTGGGAATGTCTCAACTGTACCCCCAAAGGTAACACACTTAACACTTTTCCCTGTCACTAATGACGGGTGTACTAAGGATTGTCTAATTCCTATGGTTGAACATCCAGTATCAAACAAAATAGACACGGGAACTTTATTTGCAAATCCTTTGTGTAAGGTTAGAGACCATCTTCCGTCGTGTGTAGACGCCGACATGGCGGTAGACATCGCAGGGAGACTTGGCAATGCATGGCCGCAACTCAACGTCGTGATCGCCTCGGGCTGGAACAATGTTGTGCATTCATGACAAAGTTTAGCCTGCTCGAAATCTAAGGAACAAGAGGACGCATTATGCACATCAACATTTGTACTCTGATCTATATTAGCCTGAAGATCATGATGAGCAGAATTAGCATGGCGATGTTGTTTATTATTTACATTTCTGTCTCTACCTCTAGATCTATTACGATCATCATTTCTGACATTGTTACAATTATTTGACATGCTGTGATCACTATTTTGGTTTTAACGCCAATTACGGTGATAACTATTGTCCCTTTGACCGTAGTTTCGGTATGGTGAGTTATTCCTATTTAAAAATGAGGGAGATCGCGATCGATCAAAATTGTTATAATTATTTTCTTGATAATTTCCATACTTGTTATTATTGAAATTATAAGGCCTATTGGACTGTCTCCAGTTTTGTTGAGATGGAGAACCACCACGAAATGGTGTCCCTTTAAAACCATTGACATTCTTATACTCTCCCTTTCTGAAGTTTCTATCGTGACTGAGAGAGTGACTTCGATAGTGATTATTGTGTTGTATGGCCGAAGCAACGGGTAATTCTTCTCTAATGTGAGGATGACCGTATGGCATATTAGGATGTGCAGTACAGAATTGTATACACATTTGATCCATATCTTTAAGATTCATAGGCTTTCGTTCATGTAAGAACGAGAGGAATGTCGCATTAACTGATGACAGTACTTTATCACGCAACATTAAATCACAAAGAGCGTCAAAGGAATGTTCTATTTTTGACAACTCTATCCATCTATCGAGTGTGAGACGTATTTTGCATATAAAATCAGCGAAATCCTTCCTAGTTTCCGGCAGTAAGGATTTAAAGCGCAATCTGTACCCCTCCTCAGTAAGTTGATATTTTTTAAGTAGTGCAGCTCTGACATTATAGTAGTCCTTTTGCAGAGTGAGATCCATTGTCTCTACAATAGTCAATGGTTCTCCTGTCAAAAATTCCATCAGTTTAATACTCCATTGAGCCTTATCCAGTTTACGTGACTCACATACACTTTCGTAGCGTGACAGGTAGCATGCCACGTCGTCACTATGTGTATTAAATTTAGGCAATTTAAATTTATCACTGCCATAATTTTTATCTGGAGGTGCAGTATTATTGGAGTTAATGTTATTTGCATTTTGACCCCTTAATTTTAATTCCTCTAGGTGAAGGAGCATCATTTCCTTTTCATGAGCTAAGGTCAGAGCTTTCTTCTCCTCCATTTATCTTTCAAATTGCATTCTTTTCTCCTCTGCCTCTATCTACTAGTCGCCTTTTTTCATCTTTAGCTTCTTTCTCAGCTAATTCCTGTTTTAATTTAGCTTATTTTTCAGCTGCCTTTTCTTCTGCTTTAGCTAATTCTGTAAAAGCAAATTCTCGTAAAGCATCTGCTTTATAGCCAAATTATTTTCCAATCCTCATGAAGGATTCTAGAGTGGCCATGTTTCCCACTCACATTGACTGACTTAGTCGAAATATATGTTATGATTAAGTAGATGCTATAATATAATTATTATTTAGCCCTTAGTTATTAATGCATTAACAGTCATGTAATAAGACATATAAATAAATTACACACTATATAGACCAATAGAACAACAGTAACAATGACAAGCTACACTGGAACACATGATAGCATTCGCAGAAATAAGCTAAATAATAAGGCAGAAATAAATGTGATAACTATTGCAAAGCATGCAATGACAGCTGCGAATAAAAACAAGACAAGTGACGACACAAGGTATAAACATAAAGTTTGTAAAGAAATTAACGATAGCAAGAATGAGAAAAACAATCACGAACAAAGTCAATTATAAAACCAAGGTACGAATAAAAGAAATATAACAATAACAACAATAAAAACTTAACGTCACAGCTAAACGAATATAGTTCACAGAGAACCAGCGCAGTGGACTAAAATAATCTTCCAGCAACTATATGCTGGAAACATCCATTAAGGGAGGTCTGTAAAAATATACCTAAAGAACACTCACGAAGGCCCAGAAGTTAACTTTGGGATATATCCTATGTGAGTCGCCATCCCAACCTGCCCACGTTAAACACTGAACATGTAACATATAACATGACTATGGACATATTAAAAATAGGCTCAACTAAAACATGCAACGGTGAACAGAACAAGAGTTCACTTATCTTTTTCAAAGAAAAAATTTCCCAGTCCTCGCAGAGCTAGCGATTTTGGATCTCGGGTGTTGCATAAGAGCCTTATCCAGAAAAAATCCACAGTTGATAGATGACAACCAAACTTGGATCAGGATCGCTTGAAGGTCAGTCTTGAAAACCGTTAGGTAGATCTCTCAAAGCGCAAACAGTGTCCTTGATCTTGATGATTTGCGAAGATTTGCCCTGGTAAGAACACTTGAATTGTTGCACGAGTTCTTGAAGCTGCTTCCCCACACTGGCCACCAGATGTATCGTTTTTGTTCATGGGTCACAAGATGTAGTAGTTACTTTTAGATGTAGTGATTATGACAGTTATTTCTTGAGAATATTGATTATGTCTATTACTATTAGTTCATCAGGCTACTGACTAGAAATGCTGTCAGTTTGGTCGGGCTTACAGGTGGCCGACTATTATGGTGTAATTGATGGACGCTGAATTCAGGTCTTGACTGACAGTTTATATAACAAGTTTATTAGACGATACATAGACGACATCATCATGAAGACATACTGGAACATCAGGCATGACAATACGAATTCTGCATGTAGATACCATTTTCAATGTCAAACTTGACTGACCTCAATGACCGTTGGACAACCCGTAAACGGCAAAGTATTGAGGTGAAGATTATTCACTTGTTTTCCATATCCAATCTTTTATCAAAGATACTTATGTATAAATTTGGCCGGACATCTTATCTTGAGACTTCATAAAATTATCGACTTGGTAATAACTTTGCAAAAGGGATTTTGAACTCACTAGCAGTAGGTCATGATGCCGTACTGAAGCCCTGTCAAAATCTTGTGAAGTACTTACTTCAAATATCCCATGGAGATATTGAAGAGTATGAATCAAACTTGGCTGTGGCTAACGCTTCGCCTTGGAAGGTAGCTAAGATATATAATCACAATAAACTATTCCCGCAACATGTGACTCAAAGACCAGAACAACGTCTGTCTTGAAAAACCGGCATCTTGTCTCCTCTCTCTCTCTGACGTGTCTCTGACGTCATCAGCGCTCTTAGGCAACCAACGAATATTCGCGCACCGAATTTGTGCACTTTGGTGCATAATAAATTTAAGTTATTATCACATACATAGATGCGTACCTAAGTACGTCCAACAAAGTTAGATTTTGGCATCTGGTAATCTGTTAAGTCTCGCATCATAAATGGTTGTGCGAAAATGGACGTAACAGTATGCACAGAAACAGGACTGTACAGCTAAAGAATACAGGTACAGTTTAGGAAAAGACAAACTGATCCAGCGCACAGTTATAAATTGTATTGACTAACAACAACAAGTGCAATAATCACACCAATCTGGAACGATCAAGATAAATGACAAAGTATACAAGGTTAAACACTCACTTCTACAACTACAAGAAAAATAAGGTTAAAATGGGGGGTGTCACGGAGAGTTATGTTCATTGAATTTTCTATATTTTCCTCTTCCTTTCTTCCACCCGTGGTCTCAAATTATTGTCGCTCTTTGTGGTAAAGTTGGATGTTATAAATATTTATAGGGGACTTAGTGTACTGACTGAGATCAGCTGTGAAGGTATCTATATCTAATAAGAGTAGTGTATTATAGATAACCTTACTTGCTACCACATATCTATATATCTCAGTCAGAATTATTCTGGAATAGTGTGATGACTACGTTATATGTCTAGGGTATGTGTATGATGAAGTGTAAGTCATAACAACAACAGACAGATAAACAATTTAATTTATTCTACCACACTTGGCAACACTGTGACACTCACATACATATAACACTCTATGAGAATATCTTAAAGGAGTCACTGATAACTTTTCAAATAACAATATGTATTCAGTGCTGTCGTGAATGTATATGTGTCCTGATTCAAATACAAAGGGAACCAGGAATCACAATCAATTGTAATTACAAGTTATATGTACAGAATTTATTAATATGAATCTTGTAGTGACATATATTATTAATAGTATCATATGTGTGTCAGTTGTGTAGTAGTAATATGAGGTAATACTGGTTTTGTTTTGTTCAAGCTCTGTTGGTATTTGTCATCATGACTTCAATAGTTTGTCTTTGTTGGAACTAGTATTGGAGATGTTCTCAGTTCCTGGCATTAAAACAATTAAATTCCCCTCTTAATTTTATTTTACATTGTCATTTTAAGATCGGGGGTACATAATGTTGAGCTCCATGGCCACACTCTCTTATCTTTCGTGATGACTGCAGTAAAAGACTCCTCTGCTCGATTACTTTAATGAGTTCTGGAGCCACCCCACTGGTTGCTATATGGACCAAGGAGTATGCTGTCCGCCTCTGGCTTCAGCAAAACTCTGACCAGGTGCTGCTCAATAACTTTAAGACCACGGTCCCACAATTTATGGAAATAATAAACAGTTTCGTTGACTGGCAATGAATATAGCACAACTCCGATCTGCCGATGTCCCAGGCTTTATTTTATAAAAAATATACACTGGTGCTCAACGCACTGCTTCTTAGTAGGTTTATTACAAGATGTGGCAAGGAACAGACGCTCTGAATTTAGTATATTCGCAGCTCTACCCAATCAAACCATGTCTACACATCTTTTCAAAAAAGTACTCCTTTTTCACGTTTCCCCTGACAACACAAGATAGTATTTATAGCCCGACCAATCGTGTTTAGTCTTACATTTGTTGCGCTCCAATCAAATAGGAGTTAACATGGTAGGCTATTTCTGTAACGTAATGTTTTTTCAAACACGTTATAAAAAAATGTTATGAGCAGAAATGATTTCATGCTGTCAGGCACCCCCACTATTTTATTTTGGCCATAACTTGGTAATTCCTAGACTATTTGCGTAACGTTTTACATATTCTTTGTCAGCAAACCCTAAGGAACCCAAATATACGAATTTAATGGAGCCAATATGCATTTTCTTCTAGGATAGTCGTGCGGTCTGTCATGTTTTCAAACGTAAACCAGTATATTGTCATAATTCCCAATAAGCGTTTTTCAGGATTTTAAAACCTAACTCTGGTATGGGTAGGGTTTTTATCACTGTCGATTTGAAATAAAGTTAGTGCATGTGGCCTTACACGCGTGATGGCAGCAATTGTATATCGCGCGACGCGTGTTTAGTATTGCATGCTTCCTGCCTTCATTCGCCCCTCTCTCTCTCCTGCTTTATCTGTCTTTTAGTTACGCCGTGTATAAAATGGAATGAATGAAATATTAAATTTAGGTCATTGATCAGCTTGCGTATCTCAAGGTTTTTCCAAGAAATACAGTACACGTTTCATTGAAGAAAGCGTGCCGCGACACAGTAGGCTTTTACTATCAACGTGAAAGCGTTACAATTTGCCGACGAAGTAGAAAACAAGGGGGATTTCGAGTGCAGTCATTGTGACAGCACGGTTCTTTACCATTCTTCTTTCCTTTTATTAAATTTATTTGTTAGGCTTTGCATTTACGTTTTAATTTATATATGTGGATTAGAATATTTCATGACACTCTTTACCTTGTTCCTGTGGTTTTCGCATTCGTTAGTTTGCGACTATATACATTACTATTTTCCCATTCTAACGTTTACCTGTTTCTTTTCTCAAAACTGAGAACGCAGTTATGATGTAACGTGTCAGTCTCTACAGAGACGGGAGAGCGTTAAAATGTATTCTATTTGCATTAGATGTCAGGACACGAAACTGTGACTTTCGCTTATCTCAGACATACGGGCAGACTATGTCTGCACTCACAGCTGACAGGCGCGGTTTCTGCGGCTGAGCGCTCAGGAAAGGCGCGATAAATGACGTCTCATTGGCGCAGTTTGAGACATTTGTCTGGAAATTCCACCTGACACGACCCTCATTGCCTGCCATGGTCAGAGTGAAGTGTGAAAACTACCGGGGCATTGGAGACAAGCCGTCTGAGACTCGCAACTGACACTCGCACTCGCGGTCAGTAGGCGGCAGTTACGGCACGCGTTTAATGCGTCTAAGTTACGTAGTGTTAGGAAAGACGAGAGATTGCGTTGGTTTTGGAAATAGTGGGATCATTTCTTTGTTTCATAGAAATAACCAGAATGTTAAACTTTATTTTCATTCAGTCCTCTAAATTCGCAGTAGACAGGATGTTTCGTGCTAAGAGAATAAGCTGTATAGCGAAGTCTTAGTTTGTTCTTGGCAAACATTTTGCCGAACTTCTAGACTACCAATAAATATAAGCATATAATTCTAGTTTGTGCGATCGCCTGTAAATTCTGTGTTGAGGTAAATCTTATACATATTATCTAGTATTTCGTGAAGTGTTTAAAGTGTTAAATCGCTTATTTTATTTCACTAGTTAGATTTGGTGCAGAGCGCTAAATTTATATAGTCTGTATTATTTTATAGTGACGAGTTACAGTGGAAACCAGAAATTATATTTCTAGCTTAAACTCAGTCGGCTATTAAGGAATTTAATTTTACTGCTAAAATAATCAGACGAGAGATTTTTTTTCTAAACTAACTTATAATGCTAGAAGCCTCATGAGTGTTGACGGAATACGCACGTATTCCTAATTCATGAGGATTGATGATTTTTTTAAAATATAACTTATTTCACGGGGAAGTTTGAATGATAAGTCAAGCGGTACGCTTGCAGTTTAAAAATGTAAGTTATAATCCGAGTACGTAGCATGTGGTTTTTCTTCCCTATTCAGTGAATACTGTGGTACCCAAACTTTGCCAGCGTTCTAGTACGTGAACATTGTCTGTGAAGAACTTAAGCACTTTCATTACATGAACTGTAACAGTTAAATGAAGTAAAAGGCCTATCGCGCCAGAATTAATTCTTCCAGAATAACACTTCAGTACAGTTCAGCCCGTTGTGGCAAGCAAAATATCAGTAACATTCCGTCAGAGTTTTTGACTAGTAGTGTGGTGACCAAATATAATCATATACTGAGATAAGGCACCCGACCTGACAGTCCTCATTTCTAGAAACCTACGCTAGTGACACTGTGCTCTGCTAACTTTCGTGCCTGGACAAATTTTATGTGACTTAAACAGACATCCGAAAAATAAGAACACCCAAGGAATCGTTCCCTGCGACAGAGAATTCAGTACGTCTTTTTGGAACTGGGGATTTCTTGGTCGAGACTGCATTTACGGGTCTGTGTGAAGGTCCTAGAATTTATTATGTTCCCAGAGGCAGCGATCAAAGCTGTAAGTATAAATGTGCGCACGTGGCCACGGCTGAATGAATAGAGTGAACGCAGGTCTGAGTGTTATTTTACCGTTGTATTTTGGCACCTATTTGCTGTCATAACTTTCTTCATGCAAGTTTGTTTTGCTAACAACATTTTCCCTTAAACTAGATTATAGTATCAGATCTGTTCATACCTTAAACGGGGAAAACTCTTAGACTCAATCATATGTATCTGGGACTCTTTGGGCTATCATCTTTCTCCTAACGGGACAGTGGGCTAACCATCGAGGGAAGATCATAACTGGGGGTCTATCAGTTCGTGTAGCAATTCCTTGATTTTTTTTTAATGACCATTTGTATACGTTTTTTTTGGGATGTAATTTCTATGTGTTGTGAAGAAATTTTAGATGATAATTAAAATTTCTCTTGAAATTGGTCAGTGTGTTGGTCAGCTCGTTCTAGAATATTTATATAATCATTGTCATAGTTTTTCCCACGTCTGTACGTCTGACTGTCGTCCTACGTGTGTACGTATGTGAGTGGATATATATATTTCATATATATATATATATATATATATATATATATATATATATATATATATATATATATATATATATATATATATATATAGGTAGACTGTCTAATATGTCCTGATGAAGCTCCAATTTCATACACAGCTAATTACACACAGAGCCCTCTGATTCATCCACCTCAGAGGCTCTACTCCAAGTTATATCTTTCTCTCTACCAGTTACTACCGCACTGTTCCTGGAACAGAAAAACACTCTCTACCCTCCCCTTCGGTGTAGTGCCCTTCCTTTCACCACCGACTTCTTCTTGGGCTCGGATGCGTGATAATTCGTCGAGTACCCCACTTTAATATTCGAGAGGCCTGTTGACCCTCTCTCCTCTCCAGAAAAATGATAAATGGCCCTTGGTGACTTAATCTGCATCCGGCTGTCAATACAATAGTGGTTTCGCCCAAACTCTCCAAAAATCATAAACGACAATTGACCCGCTTCGGGTTTTTGGCCCACTGCTTTATTGTGGCAGTATGAAAACAATGCAAGGGCGATGTAGCCCGTTGAGTGTTGGGCCGTGGGAGCCAGGCGCTCCGATTTCTAGACAATTCACGGTGAAGTATATTTTCCCCAAGCAAGGGGAATCTCTTATGCCTCGTCGTACTGTGGAGTAGCTAGGCACTCCCGTTACTTGCGCGTACCCAGCTATTAAAAACTTGATGACTCTCGCAGCCCTCTCACAGTGGAAGGCAAAGTCGGCTGCAGGCTTTGATGGGACATACAACGCCGTTAGTTGCTGTAAATAAACGATAACACAGCAACAGGGTGTCAAAGATATAATAGTGAAAATATCACTCAGACCAGCGTACACTCATTCATTCCGCCATGGCTTCTCATTCAGGTACTCACGACTTTGCTCGCTGCCTCTTGGAACACATTGGTTTTAGATTTTCACACAGACTCAAAAAAATGCAGTCTTCTGCCAAGAAGTCCCCAGTTCCAAAAGACGTATTTAACTTGGAGTCTCCGGGAACGACTACTTGGGTATGCAAATTTGTTCAAATGTCTGATTAAGTCACCTAACACTTATTCCAGGCGCGGGAGTTAGCAGAGCACAGTGTCAATAGCGTAGGTTTCTAAAAAATGATGAAGGTCAGGTCGGTGCCTTCCCTCAGTATAGGATTCACTTTAGTCACACCACAGATTTGTCCACAAGATATAATCTAGTCGGGAGATGATTGTTAATATTCACGCCACCAGGCAGCAAATTATATAGAGTTTCTAGAAGAAATTAAGTGCTGGCTCCATGGTCCAGTATTTATCATTACAGTCTTTGAAAACCCGTTATAGGGATATTAGTATTTCTGTCTAACTTGCACCGTCAGATCAGTGTTACTTGAGAAAACCCACGTGGTTCAAAATAAGGACTGTCTATTTCTTCACAAGTATGGAAACTACTACTAGGTGCTGGTAAAGTTAGGGTCACCCCAAAACTTTCACTGTGTGGAGGAAAAATAACACATATAATATAATAAACAGAATCTGTACTGGTTAAAACTTACATTTAAACTTGCAAGCAGAGAGCTTTGCTTACCATTTAAACTTCCCGTGACGTAAGTTATATTAAAAAATCAGCATTCCTCATAAATTAGGAACACGTGCGTATCCCGTCATCATTCATGAGGCTGGATTCTAGAGTTTATACGTTAGTTTAGAAAAAATACACTCGACTGAGTATTAGCAGTTAAATTAAATTCATAAATAGCTACAATTGCCGTTATAAGCTAGAAATTATAATTTCCTACTGCTTTCCACTGAATGCTTCCCTAGAAAATATAATAGCCTACCACTTTATTTCTCTTCTGCGCTAAAGAAATAGGTTAAAAATGAATTAAGCGATTTAACACTTTAACACTCACAAAATCTATATATCTATCATATTAATTACCTCAACCACAGAATTACAGGTAGTCGCACAACTTAAGAATAAAAATGCTGAAAATATTTCTGGAAGTCTAGAAGTTCGACAAATTGCCGAAACAAACTGAGATCTTCGCTAACAGCTATTCTGTTTTTCGAGCGACCTATCTACTGTGGAGTCTATGAGCGAGAATGAAATTAAAGTTTCAAACTTGGCCAATATCTTAAAATCAGACAAAGGGCCCAAACTTACTTCGCCAAGCGAAATTATCTCCCCTACTCCCAACATTTACGTCCGCTTAACGCGTGTCGTAACTGTCACCTACTGACCACGATGTACGCGTGTCAGTTTCAAATCCCAGACAGCCTGACTCCATTTCAGGGCAGTTTTCACACTACAGCTGACCATGGCCCAAGTGAGCGCCGTGTCAGTTTGGGATTTTCCAGCCAAATGTCTGGATACTGACCGGTGCAGATGTAAAGTATCACACCTCACCGGGACTTATGCCGAGAAGAAGCTCGCGCGCTCGGTGAGAATGTAGACGATTTGCTACGTCCTGTGTTCAGCGAACCGACTTATCACGCCTTCTGACGCCCTGCAGCCCTGACATCTACGTAATATCGTCCTAGCGCGATTCTCAGTTTTAGAGAAAGGAAAACAGGTAAAGTTTGCGAATTATATGAAAATAATATTCGCAAAACGAATGGATGAAAAAATATACAGGAAAAAAAAAAAAGTACAGAGATATTAAAAGAGAGAGTTTATGTGAAAGAATAGGAAGAAGATGTAGGAAATTAAATGAATATAAACCCTACGTGACAGAGCCTCCCCCCTTTAAGATATGGAAGCACTCCATGTCTACGTTATGGAGTTTAATTTCCTATAACCGTAGCTTCGGGGTGTCTGTCTCTTCCCTCTCCTCTTCCCCCTCCATCTCTGTCCAATTCCTACTCAAGTCCACTCCTCAAAGTTTCCTTCCCCTGGAATGTCTCATATGCGCGCTTGAAAGAGCGTCGCCGCTTCTGACATTTTTGAAAGATTTCCTGTGATAGCGGTGGAATATCCCTGCCACTATCGTCATCTTCGTCAGTTTTGGCGATCGTCAGGAGATGGTCGGAGGTTGGCACTGGTTTTTCCAAGTATCTCTTTAAGAGATTTAAATGGAAAACCTTCTCCTTTCCTTCAATAGAGATCTGGTAGTTAGCCTTAGAAATCTTTTTCAGGACGGTAAACGGCCCTTGCCATCCGATCTTCAGTTGGTTGTTCTCAGTAGGGAGTAACACCAAAACTTTCTCTCCTGCTTCCAGTTCTCTCTCTTCCGCGACTTTCCTGTATCGGTTAGCGTGCTTTGTGCGAGCTCGCTTAAAGTTAGTCGTTGCTAGGTCCCACCCTAGTTTCAACCTTTCCTTTAAAACCGACACATATTTACTTGCTGAGACAACTGTCTCATCAGCCTTCTCGTCTGTCAGAGACTGAAGTAAGGCTTCAAGCGGGCCCTTAATGGGTCTGCCAAATAAGAGTGTAGCTGGCGGAAATCCTGTGGAAGTATGAGGAGATTCTCTGTAGCCAAATAATGCTGCAGGAATACAGAGATCCCAATCTTCAGGTTTCACTTGTGCCAGCTTACTTAGCATCATGGTGAGGTTTCCATTAGCACGTTCCACGAGCCCATTTCCCGCCGGAGTATATGGCTTAGTGTGGATGTGTTGGGTCCTCAAGATCTTAACGATCTCATCCATCAACAGGTTTCGGTATGGAGATCCATTATCCGTCAACACTTGCTGAGGGAATCCCAACCGAGTGAAAATCTGCACGAGGGCTTCTGCGACATGCTTGGCATCTGCGCATGTTAGCGGGATAGCTTCTGCCCATAAAGTGCATGTATCGACTAAGGTCAGGATGAACCTGTTCCTTCTTTTAGTCCTTTCGAAAGGCCCTAAAATGTCGATCACAACCCGTTCGAATGGTGTTCCCATTATTGGCATTTCACCCATGTGGACTGGGGGTCCGTTGCTTGGGTGGTACACGTTGGCACTGGGCACAGGATTTGACATATCTGATAATATCAGTATTTACTCCTGGCCACCAATAATGAGTGGTTATACGTTGGTTTGTGGCGTTCTGTCCCATATGTCCGCTAAAGGGAAGAGAGTGCCCCATTTCTAGGATTTGGCTTCTGTACTGTTTCGGTACTAGGAGCTGGTTGTAACCTTGGTCAGGCTTGCCCGTTCTCCGATAAAGTACGCCATCCTCAGAAAAAATGTCCCCGTGCTGTTTGGGTTCCTTCGCCATGGGCAGTTTCCTAAAGCAGGGTGCCAAAGTAGGGTCCTTGTATTGCGCTTCTTTAAGTTCCATAGGTAACAAATTAGGCGCAGGCTCCCGTTCCTTCTTGGTTTGCCCTCTTGTAGTTACTGCTGCCACAATCGGCTCTTCCGGTTTCCCAATACACACGTATCTCCCGCCAAGTATGACTGGGTAGATGGGATCATCCATAACAGCCGCTTTGATCACGCCTCTGACAAAGTCAGAGTGTATCTCCACCAATGCGATGGGAAGCGCTGTAGGTGCCTCACTCTTACGAACTCCACAAAGTTTGACGGTCTCTCCTGTCTCTTGACCGGGTTTAACCAGGTTTCTGGCAACAATGCAATCGTAAGAAAGCCCCGTGTCAAATAAGCAAGAAGTTTGAGAACCGTTCAAAATAACAATACCTCGCGTTGAGGGTCTATCCCCAACAGGTTGGGAATCACTGTCAATAATTCCGCCTTGCGAGACTGTCAATAAGCATCCGATGCGTTTCGGCTCGGTGTGCTCGGTCTGATCATATGTCCCGTGCTCAGGGGTTCTCCCTTTGCCACCTTGTCCTTTCTGGCTACGCTGCCATGTAGGGCGGTCGGGTTGATCAGACTGTTTGGGGTGGTTGGGGTACTTGTTCTTGTAGAACTTGGATTTTTCAGGAGGGGGGTTTTGAGGTCCAGTTTCTCTGTGGTTGTTTTGGTTAGAAGCCTGAGAAGATTGCTCTAGGTTATGTTTTCGAAAATGCTCCTCTGTCGGTTTCCGCTTTGTGGCCGGTAGTTCAGCCAGCGCATTGTGATAACGCTCAGACTTTTCCAAAATGTCTTCAAGTTTTTCTGCCCCCTGCTCAGCGAGAAATCTCCGGGTATCAGCAGACAAAGTGTTCTTTATTTGTTCAGTTAGAACAAGTTCCTCAAGACCTTCATAGGTAGAGGGGAGCTGCGAAAGCTCAAGGCACTTTGTTAGATATCCCTTAAGACGAGATGAGAACTGGTGAAAAGTTTCAGAATTCTCTTTCCGGCTGTTGCGAAACAGTTGCAAAAACTTGCGAGCGTTCATTTCAAAGCGCTCCAGTAACGCTTTCTTCAACACATCGTAGTCGTCTTGTTGGCTACTTTCCAGCTTAGAATAAACATCATAAGCAGAACCTTTTAGGGCCTGGGAAAGTTTCATATTCCAACGCGACCTCTCTAACCCGTACAGAGTTGCAATTTTCTCAAATTTTTCTAACCATGTGTCAATCTTCTCATTTGGACAAGGAAAAGATTCAAGAGTGAAAGACATAGCATTTAGTTGAAGAGATTGAGTGTTAGCAGGGTCAGTTAAGGAAGAATGAGGAGAAGACTCTCCATTGCTGGAGGTAGAGGCAGCACCACGACTTTGGAATTCTAGAGTTTTAAGAGCCAACTCGTGCTGTCTCTCCTCCCTCTCCTTCTCCTGCTGTCTCTCCTTCTCTCTTTCCTCATGCTGCATCCTGCGAATTTCCATTTCCTCATCCATCTTCTTCTGCTGTAAAGCTTCAGCTGCTTTCCTCTCCGCATCATATCTCTCCAGTTCGTCTCTGACAAAAGCTTTCGCTTCCTCTCCTTCCAGTCCCTCCTCTCTCGCTTCGTCCCTGAGAAGTTGTCTAAGCTTTGCCCTCTCGGCCATATTATGTCAGTGACTGAGACTGTTGGAGAAAGAAAATAGGAAAAAGAATAACCTGGTTCCTACCACTTACGAGAAAAAAAAAATTACCAAAAATCAAAAGATGATATCCTTAACCCTGGGATACCTCCTCCAAAATAAAATCTAACTATCGCTGCTATTATCGGCAATAGAGCACTCAATGCAAAACACGACTACGCCCAATAAATGGTAGTTAAGATTACAACTGAAAAATAAGTTGCTACAGTGGAAAAGCAAAAGAATATTGCAAAAATTAAAGAGAAAAATAATCCCTTAATTTTTAAAAATCCACTATAAGTTCGCCCCTGAAGTCAGATCGGGTAAGGGAGGGAATTAATCTGGACAAAAAAGTCCGAAACACACTCCTTAACTTAGTTCAAACGCCGTTCTGCCTCAGTACCCAGTGAATGTTATACACTCACCACTTTACCAGCATTTAGTATTACAATCAGCAGTTAACATATATCCCGACAAAATCAACCTGTAACCAAAATGTATATTATTCAAAGATGCTGTGGAAAAAAAAAACTTATTAGTTTGTGTGGTCAGCACGCCCGTAAACAGATCGCTAGTCTAGGGGGTAATTATTTTTAAAAGATACACAACTCACAAGACATCACACTCTTACTCTATATCAGAATACAGAATCTTAAGTACAAAATCCAGATAGACGAGTCCACGTTTGTCGTACTCGTCTTCCTATTCTAAGTTCAAAGACCGGAAACGAGTCCCCATTTGTCGTAGAGTTTTCCGATAGGAGAGATTTTAGGAGAATTAAGACTAGGTTTGGTCCCTTCTGAATAGGTTTGAATAGGTGATAGACTCAGTGAGAGTTAGTGAAAGGTAATAGAATTTCCACACACGTGAGATGATAGATTTTGATATAGTGGCTGTCTCTGAAAGCGAAAAGAATTCTTCTCTCTCTCTCACCTATCTTCTACAACAGTTGTTACAGCGTCAGACAGACTACACCAATATACATATTACGTATATTTCTATCACTCACAGGCACGCACATACACGTGACGACAGGTAAACACACAGACGTGGGAAAACTATAACAATGATATATATATTATCTAGAACGAGCTGACCAAACACGATTATTAAGTTCAAGAGCGATTTTATTATCAGGAAAAATCGGCTCACAACATCAAAGAAAGTACATCAAGGAAAATACATATACACATAGTCATAAAAAATCAAGGAAATGTTGCAAGGATGATAGCCCCGTTATAGTGTTAACTCTAGGTTTAGCCCGGCCCCGTTAAGAGAACAGATGATGGCGCCAGAGTCACAGATACATAGGGTTTGAGTCTAAGAGTTTTTCTTTGTTTTATCTCGTAATTATATGCACAGAGTTTGAAAAAAATCTGATTTAACCTAAGACAAAAACACAAGAACTCTAGCCTTAGCAACAAATTATGCAGATTGAAAAAAAAAATTAGGACAGCAACAGGGTGTCAAAGATATAATAGTGAAAAATATCACTCAGACCAGCGTACACTCATTCATTCCGCCATGGCTTCTCATTCAGGTACTCACGACTTTGCTTGCTGCCTCTTGGAACACATTGATTTTAGATTTTCACACAGACTCAAAAAATGCAGTCTTCTGCCAAGAAGTCCCCAGTTCCAAAAGACGTATTTAACTTGGAGTCTCCGGGAACGACTACTTGGGTATGCAAATTTGTTCAAATGTCTGATTAAGTCACCTAACAATTATTCCAGGCGCGGGAGTTAGCAGAGCACAGTGTCAATAGCGTAGGTTTCTAAAAAATGATGAATGTCAGGTCGGTGCCTTCCCTCAGTATAGGATTCACTTTAGTCACACCACAGATTTGTCCACAAGATATAATCTAGTCGGGAAATGATTGTTAATATTCACGCCACCAGGCAGCAAATTATATAGAGTTTCTAGAAGAAATTAAGTGCTGGCTCCAAGGTCCAGTATTTATCATTACAGTCTTTGAAAACCCGTTATAGGGATATTAGTATTTCTGTCTAACTTGCACCGTCAGATCAGTGTTACTTGAGAAAACCCACGTGGTTCAAAATAAGGACTGTCTATTTCTTCACAAGTATGGAAACTACTACTAGGTGCTGGTAAAGTTAGGGTCACCCCAAAACTTTCACTGTGTGGAGGAAAAATAACACATATAATATAATAAACAGAATCTGTACTGGTTAAAACTTACATTTAAACTTGCAAGCAGAGAGCTTTGCTTATCATTTAAACTTCCCGTGACGTAAGTTATATTTAAAAATCAGCATTCCTCATAAATTAGGAACACGTGCGTATCCCGTCATCATTCATGAGGCTCGATTCTAGAGTTTATACGTTAGTTTAGAAAAATACACTCGACTGAGTATTAGCAGTTAAATTAAATTCATAAATAGCTACAATTGCCGTTATAAGCTAGAAATTATAATTTCCTACTGCTTTCCACTGAATGCTTCCCTAGAAAATATAATAGCCTACCACTTTATCTCTCTTCTGCGCTAAAGAAATAGGTTAAAAATGAATTAAGCGATTTAACACTTTAACACTCACAAAATCTATATATCTATCATATTAATTACCTCAACCACAGAATTACAGGTAGTCGCACAACTTAAGAATAAAAATGCTGAAAATATTTCTGGAAGTCTAGAAGTTCGACAAATTGCCGAAACAAACTGAGATCTTCGCTAACAGCTATTCTGTTTTTCGAGCGACCTATCTACTGTGGAGTCTATGAGCGAGAATGAAATTAAAGTTTCAAACTTGGCCAATATCTTAAAATCAGACAAAGGGCCCAAACTTACTTCGCCAAGCGAAATTATCTCCCCTACTCCCAACATTTACGTCCGCTTAACGCGTGTCGTAACTGTCACCTACTGACCACGATGTACGCGTGTCAGTTTCAAATCCCAGACAGCCTGACTCCATTTCAGGGCAGTTTTCACACTACAGCTGACCATGGCCCAAGTGAGCGCCGTGTCAGTTTGGGATTTTCCAGCCAAATGTCTGGATACTGACCGGTGCAGATGTAAAGTATCACACCTCACCGGGACTATGCCGAGAAGAAGCTCGCGCGCTCGGTGAGAATGTAGACGATTTGCTACGTCCTGTGTTCAGCGAACCGACTTATCACGCCTTCTGACGCCCTGCAGCCCTGACATCTACGTAATATCGTCCTAGCGCGATTCTCAGTTTAAGAGAAAGGAAAACAGGTAAAGTTTGCGAATTATATGAAAATAATATTCGCAAAACGAATGGATGAAAAAAATACACAGGAAAAAAAAAAGTACAGAGATATTAAAAGAGAGAGTTTATGTGAAAGAATAGGAAGAAGATGTAGGAAATTAAATGAATATAAACCCTACGTGACAGAGTAGCTAGGCACTCCCGTTACTTGCGCGTACCCAGCTATTAAAAACTTGATGACTCTCGCAGCCCTCTCACAGTGGAAGGCAAAGTCGGCTGCAGGCTTTGATGGGACATACAACGCCGTTAGTTGCTGTAAATAAACGATAACCACTTATGTACATCTGGTTCAATAAAAGTATAGCCAAGACAACATTACACACACATGAATAAATACCCCAGTCTATGACTGTTAAAAATAGAGTGGGTGATGCGCCAGACAACAGAGGGCAGTCCAAGAGGAATAAGATGGACTACATTTTCTACATTGGAAGATCTGGAATATGCAGATGACATTGCACTACTAGCACATTCACATCAACACATCCAGGAAAAAACGGATAGTCTTAATAAGTATAGCTAGCAGGTGGGCTTGAACATCAATTTAAAGAAGTCAGAGGTCATGACGCTCAATGTGAGCAACCCTGAGCCCATATCAGTAAGGAACCAGCAACTGGTACAGACAGACGCCTTCACATACCTAGGATGCATAGTAACACCAGACGGCGGGGCAAGCAAAGACATCAACAACAGAATGAACAAAGCAAGAACAGCCTTTTTTAGCCTAAACAACATCTGGAAGTCCTCTCAATACAGCACAAGCACAAAATTAAGATTATATCAGAGCTGTGTGCTTTCTGTGCTTCTCTATGGTGCGGAAAGCTGGAGAGTTACAGAGAAGGAAACGTCGAAATTGTCCTCTTTTCACATAACATGCCTAAGAAAAATTCACCGAATCTTTTGGCCGAATACCATCACCAACCAAGATCTGCTTACTCGGAGCAAGCAAGAGGACATGCACACCATCATAGCTGGCAGACGCTGGAGCTGGGTTGGCCATGTCCTCAGAAGAGACCCCGATGCCATCACAAGAACAGCTATGCTATGGACCTCTGAAGGAAAACGAAAGAGAGGCTGACCAAAAACAACTTGGCGGAGGACTGTGGAGGCTGAGATGCAAACAATGAACCAGAGTTGGGGCACTGTACGAAGGATGGCCACCGACCGAGCAAAGTGGAATCAATTTGTTGTTGCCCTACAAGACGCCACTAGGCGTGATGGCCACTGACTGCTTTGACGGTCGGCGGCTAAGGATCAAAGAAGAAAGAAAAATAAATACCCCAAGATTTCCACACCACAATAAAACCCATGAAAACTAGATACAAGCAACCATGCCCTCTCCCCTTTCTATCCCTCGGATCGGCTGTCCTGCACCGCAATTCTAATTGCTCACCCCTCATCCCCACTGCGCAAGAGAACCGACCGTCTATTCGCTCTCTACGGACGCGGGCTGACCTGAACTCTTTGTGAGGTCAACACGTGGCCTAGGTAGGCACGCCCATCTCCTGGACTCAAAGACTGCCACCCTGTCGAAATGTAATAGGAGGACTGCACGTGGCCACGGAATTAGTGATCTCAACAAAAAACTGGAAGTGTGCCACTTGCGGTCAACTGGAGTTGCTAACTGTGCGAAGTCTCTCTCGTGTTGTCTTACATAAAGTTTCGTCTAATAGCCGACCGTAGTCAGACGCTAACCACGCGTGGGATAAAACTAAAATAGAACAAGCGGACAACGTGGGGTAGGTGTTAAGCCCACCCCTACTGTCATTAGAACCATGACAAGAAATGAAAATATTTACAATTAGAAAACCTGAGAAAATAATAAGAAGGGAAAAGAACAAGAATTCGACTGGAAAAGCAACGGAGCGAGTTGAAAATACAAATTAACAGACAACTTGTCACAAAAGGCATGATGCTTCCTTAGCCTTTCACAGTATGGAGTGCGAAGTCTCTGGTCCCTATATAATACTGTAACTGACTCCTTCACATAACAATCCTGATAATTCTGGAAGGCATCAAATTCCTTTTACACATTCTCAACTAAAGTGCAGTTCAGTCTGATCCTGACATAAATCTATTGATTTAAAGCTATAATAAAGACAATGTAATTATTCATAAACCTGTTACTCTAAGGATAATATAAAGTCCAGAACAGACTTGGTTTGGTGGAGATAGCGCTCTGCCCTTGACTAGCTTCTCTCTATCCGCCTTGTCTTCCTGACTTCTTCTGTGCAAGTGTGATTTGAAGTTGTTGATGTTGTTTTGAAAAGGTGATGCGTGGAGAGCGGGCAGTTAACAGCTGACCATTATTGCCTCTTTTCGTTCCATCTTGGCCTACCCTGTTCAACCTGAAAATTGGTTATAATTGGGGTATTTAGTGTCATTTTATTTACTAATTTTGTATTAAATTAAATTTAAAAAACTATTGTCTTTTGCAGTTGCTGGATTTAATTTATATTAGTATTTGTCATTTTATTTTCAGTTTTGTATTGTATACAGATAACTATTGTCCTTTGCACTTGGTTTTAATTTGTATTAGTATTTGTTCTTTTAGAGTTTGTGTTTTTTTTTAAACCTCGTTGTCTTTCCATGTCCTATGAGTAGTTAGTAAGTTTGCTAATTTTTCTGTTTGTTGTTGTTTTTTTTAATGATTTGTTAGTTTTTGTTGCTTAATTTCTATTTGGTTGAATGTCTTTTCTGAAGTACTGTTACGTATAATGGAAATATAGCCTACAGTATCTGACAGTCTTTAGTGACCTCGTAGCATTTACAGCCTGCGTTTACTCACTTTTAATCCACGCTTCTTTTCCTTGAACATAAAACAAACGAAGTTGTTTACCAACTTCGCGACCTGCCAGTCATAACAGGGAGCGAAAGAGGTTTGTTTACTTGAGTTTGTCACGGTAGCTGAGCTGTCAATCATCGGATATCGGACAGACCGCACGTGGAAAAACGCCGGACCTTTTGAAGTGAGGTGCTCGGGCAAAAATACTTCCCCGAGTACCCTTTGATGTTCGTACACACAGGGGAAGTTAACTCTGTGATCTCCAGAAGCGGGCTAAATCTACGAAAACCCGTTACACAGTTTTAAGTCTCTGTTGTCGATTAGCAACGCCAGACAGAGCGACCGTGAAAACCTTTTATCTTGGGAACTAAGGTTTCTGATTTCTCTGCTATGCACAATAGTGTGAAAATTAGCATCCTCTAGAGAACAGATAACCATGATAAAATATAAACTGTGTCTTCCCAAATCAGTTATCAGTTATCGCTCTGAATTTGTCGGATAGTCTAAACACGTAGTCTAGAACCATTGTGGAAGATGTGTTAATAGTATTCGTGGGGATTGTCATTCTGATGTTCTGGTAATAGAAAATTAGTGCTTACGCGTTAAAGTTTACCATTATAATTCACTTTAAGTTCTAGCGGTTAAAGACCAGTGAAATAATAACGCGTAGCTATTTTGTTCCAGAGGTTCTTCTTCTTCTTCTTCCTCGTTCGTCCTGAAAAGGACGGTGGTTGCGTTGTGTCTGTTTACGCCTAAGCTGTGATATGTGCACCTTTCGGTCGACACATCCGACTTCTGCACGGCATTTTTTAGGACCGGGTTTGCCTTCCCATTGCGATCCACACTCGCTCAGCCAGATTGCACTGCTGCAGACTGTTTCCAGGACCACCACGTGGAGGTGGAGTGCGGTCTTGACCAGCTCTGGTTCGCTGGTCCTGACGCAGGCAGTCAAGCTATGAGTCGCTGACTGCGTTCACTATTGCTGCGTCTTTTGGTCCCGTTCCAGAGGTTCAGTTTTAATGATAATTTTACCACCCGCTTTCTCACACAAGAAGAGACGTTTTAGTTGACTAATTAATATGCTAGGCGCGACTGATATGGACCATAGAATTCACGTTATATTTCATTTTTTGCAATTTTAGTAAGTGACTGTTATTTAATACCATACGACGACCCACAGACGCCGACAAATTTAATAGCTATTAACGGCAGTCGATATTTATGTAAGTGCGCGTATGGATAATTAAATAATAATTGACATTGTACGCTGATCGTTGACCGGGGCAGGAGGGGAAAGGCTGTATGCCTCAACCAAACCTGCACTCGCTAAGCGACGCGCGATAGGATAGGCTAAAGACACAGTGTGTCGGTTAAATTTTATCAGGACTGACGGAGTGGATAAGAGATCGTCTTTGTCCCTTCCGTGTGCATATATCTAGATATAATAGTAGCATTTTTCCATAATGTTTCTCTATTCTTAAGAAGACCTGATCACAAGAGCGACCAACGGTCTTTTTTTTTATTTTATTCATTTTACTGATTGGTGAATGATGTCTTCTTCTTGGCTTACACGTCCCCAAGTTCATTTGTGGACAGGATTGGCCAAAGAGACAAATAAACATTTAATTAGTAAATTTAAATGGACTATAAAACCAAGAAATAATTTGTTCAATTTTATCAGCCCACTGGGGGCGTAAAACAAATAACATCACTCTCAACTTTTGACAGTCGTATCCAAGTGGATTTTATCCAGAAGAGTTACGCTGTTTCATAATCGGCACTCACCATAGAGCTAGCCGATAGGATTACCATCATCATTTATCAACTGTAGCAGTTTTAGCAACCAGAGGTGTCCATGTACTGGAAGTATTTTCTACTGTTTACTGTGACACAAGATCTCGATTTCTACATTAACTATTCGAGGTGACATTTGTCCATCCAGGAATAAACCACCAAATTAGGCGTCCACCTTATAAATTTTAATTATTAGAGGATGGACTGGGGCCAGTTTGGAAGATAAAAACACTCGAAGTTTATATTCAGGATAATTGTATTTCGAAGAGATATATCACCAAGAGTGGGTAAGGAACTTGTTTGCGTTAAGACATGATTACGCGAACTACAAGAGAGAAAACCGGACTGATTCTAAAGGCGACGAACTGGAACGGACTACGGACTACGACTTATAGAACTTGGAACAAAAAAAGTATAAATGGGAAAGAAGAGGAGCTGGTGGAAGAGATGAGGAAAGCAAAACTAGAAATCCTAGCTATAACGGAAACAAAGAAAAAGGATCAAGGAGTCATGGATCTCGATGGCGACACGCTGCTCTACAGTGGTGTACCCACATCTGAAAGAGCTAAAGGGGGCGTGGGTTGCATTGTGGCCAAAAACCAAAAAGATAGTATCAAGAGATAGAACTTTGTCTCGGAGCGCATTATGGTTGTAAAACTAAAAGAAGGAGAAACCATAGTCAACCTAGTCATAGTGTATGGGCCAAATGAGGATGAGAGAGCAGAGGTCAAGGAGGAATTCTTCGAGCTGCTTCAAAAGACCGTGGATGACTGCCTAGATGAAATTATCATGCTCGGAGATTTCAATGCCAGAGTTGGAAATTACCATGCTAGATGGGGTGGAGTAATCGGAAGATATGGAGAAGATATCCTCAATGACAATGGAAAGCGACTCCTTAGATTCTGCAGTGAGCAGAATCTGATCATTACAAACACAAAGTTCCCCCATAAGTGCATGCATGCATACACTAGATGTGAACCAATAAAGAATGAGAAGTCAGTGATCGACTATGCCATTATTAGGAGGAGCTCATTCAAATACGTCCAGGATTCTAGAGTCTGGAGGGGGCCAGAGATTGGAAGTGATCACTACCTGCTTACAATCAAAAGAACAACTGAAAGAGTTGCTCAGCCTAGGAACTGCCCAACATCACGCAAGAAACCAAGTAAACAAACGGGAGAAATGAGCATTAAGACCTACAAGCTGAAAGAGCCAGAAATTAAGACCAGATATCAGGGGCTTATTGCTACAGTGGTGAGAAACACATAGAACAACCTGATGGCTTAAATTCAAGGACATCATAAAGACAGCTGCTGATGAAGCTTGTGGTCAAGTCCGACTTGGGAACAAGAGAAAGAGGACACCTTGGTGGACAGAGGAAGTCAAAGAGAAAATAAAAGAGAAGAAAATGGCATGGACACAATACTTATGAGCTAAAAACACAACAGGACAAATAGAGAAATATAGAGAATATGTGATACTCAGAACAGAAGCAAAGAACAAGGTGCTAGCAGCAAAACAGAAGTCATGGGAAGAATTTGGAGAAAAGCTAGAAAAAGATACGCAAGAAAACCAGACATTGTTCTATAAGACCCTAAGGAACACGAAGAAGGAAAAACAATGCCCTCTCAAATTTATAAAGGACAAGCAAGGCAAATTGCTTACTGCCCCGAAGGAAGTAATGGAAAGATGGAAAGAATATTTCTCAGAACTCCTTGATGGTGAGCAAGGTCAAGCATCAGAAATGATAACCACTAGCACAGAAGAGGAAACCAATGGTGGTGAAGATGACATAAAGATGGAAGAACTGAAGGCAGCACTGGAGAAACTCAAGATGGGAAAAGCAGCAGGGCATGATGGTATAACACCAGAAATGGTTAAGTACATGGGAGCATCAGGCGACCTATTACTCTTAAGGGTCCTACAGGCAGCGTTTTGCAACAAGACCATACAAAAGGATTGGGAGATTGCCATCATAACACAAATTTTCAAAAAGGGTGACAATCGACAATGTGGAAACCATAGAGGCATATCCCTTCTCAGTGTCCCTGGTAAAATCTACTCTAGAATCCTAGAGCAGAGACTCCGACGCCTGGCTGAGCCACAATTGGATGAGGTCCAGTGCGGATTCCGAGCAAATAGAAGTACTCAAGACCTAATCTTCACACTCAGACAGCTGAGTGAAAAGGCCCTTGAGAATAAGATTAAGATCCATCTTTGTTTCATAGATCTGGAAAAGGCGTTTGACAGGGTCCCCTGGAGCTAACTTTGGGACTGTTTGGCAAGGAAGAACATTCCAGCCCCTCTGATTCATGCTATACAGAGCTTCTACAAGTCTTGCAGAAATTATGCGAGGACAGCAAACCATAAGTCAGAAGAGTTCAGGACCACCACTGGTGTAAAACAAGGTGATATCCTGTCACCTTATCTTTTCATACTCCTCATGGACGATGTCATCAAGGCATGTAAGGAGAGAACAAGAAAGTATTCAGTGGGGTACTGGAAGATGAGACAGGTCTGTATATCAGAGCTGGCATTTGCTGATGATGTTGTCCTGATTGCTAAATTAGAGGCACATCTCCAATCCAACCTGCAAGTCTGGAAGGAAGAGCTGGAGAAGAGAGGGATGGTCATAAGCAGCTCTAAAACAAAATCCATGGTGATATCACGAGAAGAAAGAGTACATCAGATTAAGCTGGGAGAACAAGTCCTGCAGCAGGTCGACCGCTTTAAATACCTCGGAGCTATTATAGTCCTAAAAGGAGGCATCAGAGAAGAGTTGGCCACTCGAAAAGCAGCAGCTGGGAGACTTTTTCAAGCCATAAATCGAGGATTCCTCAGCAAGAGAGAGGTTGGTAAGAAAACGAAGATGGCTGTATACCGCTCCACCTATGTCCCAGTCTAGCATATGGATGCGAGTCATGGGCAATGACCACAACCCACAAAAGCCAGATCCAAACCTCAGAAATGAGGTATGTGAGGAAGGTGGTTGAAGTAACAAGAAGAGACATGGTCCGCAACCAGACGATGCTTCAAGGCCTAAAATGCCACCACCCTGCAGATCCAAGTAGAACAGTGCCAACTAAGATGGTTTGGCCATGTCTGCAGAATGGGAGAAGATCGGCTACCACGACAAGCAGGGGAAACAAAGAGCCAGGGATCCAGACCCCCAGGACGACCCAGAGTCCGCTGGGAGGACAACATTAGAAAATCTTTGAAGGACCGAGGACTAGAATAGAACCAGGCCAGGAGGAAGACAGCCGATAGGATAGCCTGGCGCTCTCTCTTCCAAACCTCTACACCTCACGGTAGAAGGGGAACGACTAAGTAAGTAAGAGTAGGTAAGGAGCGATTGAGTGGCCACGTATGACAGAGAGAGTGAATATTTGTCTTTGTTACAGGAAAACTGTATCATCTTTGATTCTGCTTAAACTTGTTTACTTTACTGGGTAGTATATTTAGTAAGAATTTTCTTCTTTACTGTCTATGCTGTAACATAATGCTAACCTTTGACCTTTGGGGTTATTAACTTGTTGGGTTTTTTTCTCTATAAGGGGAGGGCATATGTATTCTGGTATTTTCCTATGTCTGTAAATCTGATTTTATTTGATTTGTCTTTAGATATTTGGTGTTGTCAAGTTTAATGATAATAAACAACAAAAGAAACTTAACTTTGTGTGTTGGTCAAACCCATACCCAATTAACCATAGTTTTTCACGTTTGTGTGTCTTGTCGTCACATAGTTGTGTGTGTGTGTGTGTGTGTGGTTAAACTTATATTTACATATATAAGGAGGGAAAGATTGTCTCATACTAAATTATAGTCGTATAGATAGGCTGGACTAGAGAACTCTACTCATTCCAGAGACAGATCTTCTCCTTAAACTATTCACTCGTGAAATCTATTCTCACACCTTTATTTCTCACGTACTTATCACCATCCACTCTACTCAGACGGGACCATAAATAACTTTCAAACCTATCTAATTACGACAAGTACTAACCTTATATGTTTTCCTTTGTTTTATGTATATATCTTTTAAGTATTGTTTGGGCTTCTCCTGGGGCATCTGTATTTAAAACCTTATCCCTTGTCATGTCTATATTGTGATTTCTATAGTAAGTTTTTAATTCAAGCCTTTGTTGTTCGTACTTTGTACAGTGGATCAGGTAGTGGTCTATGTTATTTTCTTCCTGACATTCTTGGCAGTGTATGTGTGATTCGCTTTGAAGGACCGAGGACTAGAATGGAACCAGGCCAGGAGGAAGACAGCCGATAGGATAGTCTGGCGCTCTCTCTTCCAAACCTCTACACCTCACGGTAGAAGAGGAACGACTAAGTAAGTAAGTATGTGTGATTTGAAAACTCCGCTGCCTCTATTTATGATCTGACATCCGGCGTACGAGAAAGCAAGGTCTGACAGTCTGTTTCGGTCCAGCGTTTTTGAGCAGTCTCAAGTGAAAGTGTGCAAACGGGTGTCAGACATCTTATTAGTGTAACTAAACCCGTTTGTCCATGACTTTTTAATATATCTCCTTCAATTATCCAGACTTTGAGTTTCTATCCATACGTATTTGGCTATGATTGGTTCTAGTATAGATTATTTACAAATTGTTAAAGCCGCTCAACACATCTGTATTTGTTATGCTGAAGCCTTAAATTTCACTTTTCTCCGTAAATACTTCTTCCACCCATTTTTTCCTGTGGCATGCATAAAGTTGGAATTATCCTTTGAAAAGTGAACTATCTTCTATCACTCTCTGGCACTGCATAAACCTACACGAGTCCTAATTCCATCTAAGAAATTGTACACTCCACTCCAGTCGCCATAG
This sequence comes from Oreohelix idahoensis, assembly GCA_024509875.1. NCBI lineage: Eukaryota > Metazoa > Mollusca > Gastropoda > Stylommatophora > Oreohelicidae > Oreohelix > Oreohelix idahoensis. Next base: position 107,030 of record JAMPIV010013073.1, read on the forward strand.
TAAAACGCCATATCTTTATCGGTCGTCTTGTAGCTAGTTCGAGGATTTTGATTGGTTGACCTAAAACGTAGTTTTGAAGAATACAAGGCTTGTTTCTTTTTCATTCATTAACAAGGCATGTTACGCTACAGCTGGGTAGAGTGAAGCGTGTCGATACCGTAAATCGAACTCGGCATATTTGGTGCCTGCCATCAATGGTACCTATACCTTGTAGCGGTATGGCAGCTTGTGTACCCTGACAATCCCCAGAGCTATGCCAGTGGGAGTTTTACTCCTGGTAGGTTCAACCATGCTGGACTGGTCTGCGTGGGTAGGGGTCAGACAAAAGCTGGTACCCTGGTCCTCCAGGTTGGGGGTTTTAGCACAGGGCCGACACCCCTGTCTGTGTAAAAAATCGCACACGTTACGGAAACTGCAATAAATGAAAATACTTTGATGCGGGACGGACATCCGGAGTCTCAGGCTCGTATGACTGACAGTGGTGAAAGCCGAAAGGAAGCCACTGGCATGAAAACGGATGCCCAGACTGCAAAACACGAAACCAGAATTGGTTTTTGGAATGTCAGAACTATGAATGAGGCAGGAAAGCTGAGACAGATCACAGCAGAGATGAGGAATTACAAACTACATATCCTGGGAATAAGCGAGATCAGATGACAGGGATGGGGAGAATAAAAACAGCTACAGGGGAAACAGTACTTTATTCTGGTAGAGAGGACGGTCAGCACAACGAAGGTGTAGCCATTATCCTTAATAAAGGAATGGAAAGGTCTCTACTGGAATGGAAACCCATTAACAACAGACTAATAAGAGCAAGACTGAGAGGGAGATTCACCAACACCACAGTTATACAATGCTATGCACCAACAAACGACAGCGATGAAGAGCTCAAGGATGAGTTCTATCAACAGGTACAAAAGGAAATGGAAACTGTACCCAGGTACGATCTTATTATAGTAATGGGAGACCTAAATGCGAAAGTTGGAACACATAATAATTATAACGAAAGAGTAATGGGGAAATGCAGCAGTGGAACAGTAAATGAAAATGGGGACAAATTAATAAGCTTCTGCAGTATTAACAACCTGGTCATTGGAGGAACACTTTTTCAATACAAAGAAGTGCACAAGTTAACATGGGAATCACCAAACGGACGAGACAAAAACCAGATAGATCACATAATGATCAATGGCAGATGGAGACATGCACTACAAGACGTGAAAGTAAGAAGAGGCGCAGATGTGGGAAGTGATCATCACCTAGTAGTAGCAAGACTGAAGGTGAAACTCAGAGCTGCTGGACCAGTTGCAGTCAAACAGAAAAGATATAACATCACGAAACTTAAGGACCCCCTCACCAGAAAAGCGTTCATGGTCGACGTAAAGAGACGATATCTGATTACCAAAAGCCAGGAAAGAACGGAGACCGAAGATGTGGACCAGAAATTCAACACCATCTCAACAATATATAAAGAAAGCAGCAAGTCATGCTTGGGATTCCAGGAAAGAAAGAGCCAAGACTGGATAACACCAGAAACGCTAAACACCATAGCGAAGAGAAAGGAAATGAAAAGGAAGAAAACAGAAGCTAAGTCTCCCAGGTTAAAGGCAATATATAGTGAACAGTACAGTCAGCTGGACAAGGAAGTAAAACGTCAAACCCGTGCTGACAAAAGGACATTTCTGGATGACCTTGCAAGACAGGCAGAAGAGGCAGCACTGAGAAATGAACAAAGCACAGTTTATAAAATAACTAAAGCTATCAGTGGAAAAACGAGGTGCAAACAACATAACGTTAGTAAGAGACAAGCAAGGAAATCTCATCACCACAGCACAGGGGCAGGAAACAAGATGGGCAGAGCACTTCAGAGAAACACTGAATAAGGAACCACCAGAGACTCAGCTGAATGTTCCTGAGGCTGAAAGGGACTTAGACGTAAATACAGACATTCCACGAAAAGAAGAAATTATCACAGCTATCAAAGGGCTAAAAAATGGAAAAGCGCCTGGTCACGACAATCTGAATGCTGAGCTATTCAAGACAGACCCTGAACTAGCAGCAGAACTATTAGAACCACTATTTGCACAAGTCTGGGAAACTGAGACAACACCAACAGAGTGGAGTAAAGGAATAATTGTCAAATTGCCCAAGAAGGGCGACCTTGCAGACTGCAACAACTGGAGAGGAATTACCCTCCTCTCAGTTCCCAGCAAAATACTAGGCAGGATAATCATCCAGAGAATTTCAAAAGCAGTTGATCATAAACTGAGGAAAGAACAAGTGGGCTTCAGAAAGAACAGAAGATGTGCAGATCATATATTTACCCTCAGGAACATTATAGAGCAGTGCTCAGAATGGCAGAGACAGCTGTACATTAACTTTGTTGATTTTGAAAAGGCTTTCGACAGCATACACAGGGACAGACTATGGAAAATTCTGAGGGCTTATGGAATTCCCAGCCGCATTGTTTCCATTATAAAAAGCCTCTATTCTAACTTTACGTGCAGTGTTGGATCGAGTAATGTAACTTTCGAAGTGAAAACAGGAGTACGACAGGGATGCCCCTTATCAACAACATTATTTTTGACAGTCATAGATTGGGTGATGCGCCAGACAACAGAGGGCAGTCCAAGAGGAATTAGATGGACAACGTTTTCTACACTGGAAGATTTGGAATATGCAGATGACATTGCACTACTCGCGCATTCACACCAACACATTCAAGACAAAACCGATAGACTGAATAAGTATGGCCAGCAGGTTGGCCTGAACATCAATCTGAAGAAGACAGAGGTCATGACATTAAATGTGGGCAATCCTGAGCCAATAACAGTAAGGAACCAGAAGTTAGAACAGACAGACACATTTACTTACCTAGGAAGCATAGTAACACCTGACGGCGGAACAAGCAAGGACATTAACAACAGAATGAATAAAGCGAGAACAGCCTTTGCTGTTCTCAACAACATTTGGAAGTCTTCCCAGTACAGCACAAACACTAAATTAAGACTGTATGAGAGCTGTGTACTTTCTGTGCTTCTCTATGGTGCGAAATGTTGGAGAGTAACAGAGAAGGAAATGTCGAAACTGTCCTCCTTCCACACAATCTGCCTAAGGAAAATTCTCCGAATCTTTTGGCCAAACACCATCAGCAATCAAGAACTACTTATTCGGAGTAACCAGGAGGACATGCACACCATCATAGCTGGCAGACGCTGGAGTTGGGTTGGCCATGTCCTCAGAAGGGACCCTGATACCATCACAAGAACAGCTATGCTATGGACCCCCGAGGGAAAGCGAAAGAGAGGCCGACCAAAAACAACTTGGCGGAGAACTGTGGAAGCTGAGATGCAAAGAATGAACCACAGTTGGGGCACTGTACGAAGGATGGCCGCCGACCGAGCAAAGTGGAATCAATTTGTTGCTGCCCTACAAGACGCCACCAGGCGTGATGGCCGCTGACTGCTTTGACGGTTGGCGGTTATGGATCAAAGAAGAAGAAGAAGAAGATATTTGGTGCCCAGGGCTCGTGCTCCACCTGTCTCACCTTAGTTACACCACTGGGGGAGGGGGGGGGTGTTTACGAATGAATTATTTCATCTATGCAAATTGCAGACTAGCCCTTTCCTTCCAACACACAAAAGTGCGGTGTTCCAATGGTAAAAGCACTTTCACAGCATTCGCAGCATTACAATCATGAAAAACAGGAAGTCCGAGACTTATTCACCGGGTTATGAAGTTCAATAATCTTGAGTAGATTCGAGCAGTGTTGACACACTAAATTAAACCCAAAAAAAGTCTCTCTGGCACCTTAAAAACCACATAGATACACATAGATTTTGAATTGTAAGCTACTTTTGGGCGACTTGGGCTACTTTAGGCAGTTTTTTGGGCTATTTTGGGTGTAAAGCAAAAAACCGAAAGTTGATCTAGGTGGCGTTCTTCTGCTAATGAAGGAAAGTGACACCTAGACGGGACCAAAAAAAAAAACAACAACTTAGATCTATATGAATCACCAAGGAGTAGCAACGCTGGACATGAGTGTTAACGGATGAATGATTCTGCATTTTCAGTCTCTACCCACGGAGTTTTATAAGTCACACTGATTGAAATTGATTGCACATGTGCTGTTACAAAACACGTGGCGGCAACTGGTATATCGGCTGGACATTGTACGTGTTACAGAGTGTGCCCACGAGGAGACATATTGAACAATAGTATCCTGAGCTTTTTATTTTGAATGTAAATGTCACTGAATGTATTCAATATAAGACCCTAGGTTAAGGCCATGGAAGTAAGAAAGAGAGTTCTTCAGTGTTATATTGAACCAATCCTGACGTACGGGAGTAAGTCACGGACAGTCAGTAAACAAGTAGGGAAAGCACTAGAGGCCACAGAGATGTGATTTTACAGAAGAATGTTAAAAATACCATGGACAGCCAAAATAAATTATGAAGATGTCCTGATATAGCCCAATGCGCAAAGGAAACTTATTTCACAAGTTAGAAAAAAGCGATTCACTTTTTTGGGGGCATGTTATGAGAAGAGGAATTCTGGAATATATCGTAACAACAGGTAACACTGAAGGTAAAAGAGATAGGGGAAGACAAAGAGAGCAAATACTGGACAGTTTGACATCATGGCATGGAAAGAAGTCAACAACAGAATTGATAAATTGTACTGGAGACAGGAAGTTGTGGAGAGACATGATCTCCTACGCCACTAGGCATGGTACTTGAAGAAGAAGAAAGTTGAGGCTGCAAATCATAATCTATTAACCGTAACACCCGTATCTGCTTAGGTTATTGAGCTTCATAATCCGGTGAGTAATTATCGGACATCCTAGAAATGAAGTCAGTTTTAAAATTGAATGATAATGTGAATACATCAGACGTGTCGGGGTAAACCGTTCGTCATCAGCTTCAATCTTTTTTTATTAAAACAATCACCCCATCAAAGCTAAACCCCTTGCCTAGGCTACTCACATTCCCATAGAACTCTCATTGCACAACCTAGTACAGGCTATTTTTTTTCACTCTGCTATTTAAAAAAAAAAAAAGCAACAAGTTATCTCATTACGTTATCGCTTCTTTCTATTTAACTACCTACCTTTCCATCTGTTAATCGATCCATTCATGATCTATCTATCTATCTATCTATCTATCTATCTATCTATCTATCTATCTATCTATCTATCTATCTATCTATCTATCTATCTATCTATCTATCTATCTATCTATCTATCTATCTATCTATCTATCTATCTATCTATCTATCTATCTATCTATCTATCTATCTATCTATCTATCTATCTATCTATCTATCTATCTATCTATCTATCTATCTATCTATCTATCTATCTATCTATCTATCTATCTATCTATCTATCTATCTATCTATCTATCTATCTATCTATCTATCTATCTATCTATCTATCTATCTATCTATCTATCTGAGTAAGAGGAAGGGCAAAATGCAAGACGGGCCTATATGCACGATTCTCATCTATTAGTCAATACCCTTTACCTCCCTAAGAAGCATAGGTAATAAAGCTGGATCTCGTATAGTGGAGGCGTCAACAATTCACTCTCTGTGGCAGTATCTGTTTGGGACTCAAAGCTGCTCACCTGTGGGAACATTTTTCGCATGCGCTGACAACACACGAAGTCCCACGTCATTTAGCAGCAGATTTCCAAAATGTCACGAGTTCTTATTATATGCCACCATAATCTGATTACGTTTCAAATTAAGTCTAATTTACCGTATGAGTGGTTTAGAATTTGTGTGTTTGTGTGGTTTTTTTTTTAATTTAAATTTTTAAATTTATTTTAATTAATTAATTTTTTTTCTTTTTCTCCCCTTTTATTTATTTATTTATTTTTTAAACATACTTAAGTTTGATTTGACTGGATGTTACAAATGTATGTTATTATTTTACCTTGATAATGTTGAATGCTAAAATAATGCTCAAAATGCATGTGCGATTGAAAGGATATGGTATGTAAGATTTAAGAACAGTGTCACAAGTGCAAAGACAAATCCTGGCGCTGACATAAATTCAGATCACAATCCAGTCGTCATCAAAGTAAATATAAAGCTGAAAAGAGCAGGAAACAGAAGACAGGAGGAACCCCAGATAGAAATATCAGCGCTGAAACAACCAGATATAAACAGAAATATTTAATCGATGTCAAAAATAAATATCAACAGTTATTGACAGAAAGCATGGAGCAGTATAGAAGAGAAAACCCAGAAGAAAAAGCAACCGCAAAATGGGAATGCTTAAAAACAAGCATACAATCAGCAAATGCAAATTTACCTAAAAAGGAGTCTAAGAAAAATCAAATTTGGATGACAGATGACATCTTGAATAAAATGGCAGAAAGAAAGAAAGCAAAAAACACTCCAGAATATAAAACAATAGACAATGACATACGTACTATGTGTAGAGAAGCAAAAGAGCAGTGGATAGAAACAAAATGCAAGGAAATAGAAGACTTGGAAGCAAAGCACATGACAAGAGATATACATGAAGAAATAAAGAAATTATCAAATCGGTCGCGGTTTGCACAAGGAGGAAGCTGTATCAAGAACAAAAATGGTGTAATATTACTTGATGAGAAAGACATATCAAACAGATGGGCAGAATACGTAAAAGAACTATTCGAGGACAACAGAGGTAAAAAACCATCACCAGATTCTAATGAAGGCCCAAACATTCTCAGATCAGAAGTAGAGAATGCCATTCATATGATACAAAAAGGAAAATCAGCAGGCATGGATAACATAAAAATTGAAATGATAGAAGCTCTGGAGAGCTTTGGTATAGATACAATCACAGAAATATGCAACGATATATACAATACAGGATATATACCACACGACATGAAGACATCAGTTTTCATAACATTGCCCAAAAAACCAAATGCAACAGAATGTTCAGACTTCAGAACAATCAGCCTGATGAGTCATGCAATTAAGATACTGCTCAAAATCATACAGGAAAGAATAAAAAGTAAAGTAGAGAGCGAAATCCAAGAAGAACAGTTTGGTTTTAGACGGAACAGTGGAACAAGAGAGGCAATATTTTGCCTAAGAATATTAGCAGAAAAATATACAGAGGTCCAAAAAAGTATGTTTATGTGCTTCATTGACTATAAGAAGGCTTTTGACAGAGTCCATCATGAGAAAATAATTGAATGCCTCGAGGACATAGGTATTGATGGAAAGGATATAAGAATACTCAGTAACCTTTATTGGGAGCAAACTGCCACAGTAAGATCGGGAAGGAATTATTCACCATACATAGACATAAAAAGAGGTGTCAGACAAGGTTGTGTGCTGTCCCCCTGCCTATTTAATGTATACACCGAAAAAATTTTCAAACAGATACAGGAAATACCAGGACTGAACATCAGTGGAAGGTCAATAAACAACCTTAGATATGCAGATGATACCGTGTTGTTAGCTGAAAGCGAACAGGAGTTACAAGAACTAGTGAAGCAAGTGAACAGTATAAGTCATGAATATGGACTCGACATTAATATTGAGAAAACAAAAACTATGATAATTAGCAAAACAGACGATAAACCCACATTAAAGATAAGTGTAAATGGGAAAATCCTGGAACAAGTCAAGAGCTACGTATATCTTGGTCATATAATAACAGAAGATGGTAGATGTGAAACAGAAATCAAGAAGAGAATAGGAATGGCCAAAGCTACATTCAACAACATGAAATATATACTGACATCCAAACAGTTATCTCACAAATTAAAACTGAGAATCATAAAGTGTTATATATATTCTGCATTTCTGTATGGTGCAGAAACATGGACGATGAATAAGCATTTGGAAGAAAGAATTGAGGCTCTTGAAATGTGGATATATAGAAGAATGGGGCGTATCTCATGGAAAGAGATGAAAACAAATAAGGAGGTCCTAGAAAATCTAGGTATGAAAAGAGAACTAATGAGGGAGGTCAAAGTTCGGCAGCTAAAATACTTTGGCCACATAAAAAGGCATAACACCTTTCAGAAGACCATAACAGAAGGGAGAGTTGAAGGCAAACGTGCAAGGGGAAGACAGCGCTATAAGTGGGAAGATAACATCAAAAGATGGACAGGAAAGAGTCTATCAGAGTGCACCACCAAGACAAGAGACAGAAGACGTTGGAGATCCATTACAGCCAACCTTCGTTGTGGAGATGGCAACTGATGATGATGATGTAAGATGACAGAGAGAAGAAGGGCAGAATGTAAGACGGGCCTGCGTGCCCAATTCTTAACCCTTTGAAAATAAAGTTCGTTCGTTCGTTCTATCTATCTATCTATCTATCTATCTATCTATCTATCTATCTATCTATCTATCTATCTATCTATCTATCTATCTATCTATCTATCTATCTACCTACCTACCTACCTACCTACCTACCTACCTACCTACCTACCTACCTACCTACCTACCTACCTATCTATCTATCTATCTATCTATCTATCTATCTATCTATCTATCTATCTATCTATCTATCTATCTATCTATCTATCTATCTATCTATCTGTTATAAAATATGAACATACTTACGATGTATCTTTGTTCACTACCAGTTGTATCAACGACACACACTATGTCATGAGCTGTCGCAATGGTTCTCAACATTTTCTGACGAAGTCCAATAGGCTAAGCGGTTAGAGCGTTTTCCGGTAGCGGCGAAACTACTGGGTTCCGCGATCGAAGGTCGGTAATGCCACGCGACATTCTACCCAGCTGTAAATGGGTATCTTGCGCTGCTCTTGTGTTTGGGAAGGTAAGAAGCAGCAAACAGGGGAACTGGTCACCCAACTCATAAGAAAAGCTGGACCTAGTATGGCGAAGTCTCTAACTCCTCACTCTACTACGGCGGTACCCGCTACGATGTATAGAGAGTAACGCCAACTAAGGTTTGGCCGAAAATGGCGGCCAAACCCGTATCGCTGGAAAAAGGACCTTAGATACAAATATGTGCTACTGTATTTGTAGCTAATTTTGAAAGTCGCGATTGGGTCCTTTTTCCAGCGATACGGGTTTGGCCGCCATTTTCGGCCAAACCTTAGTTGGCGTTACTCTCTATATACAGGGCACTACCTTTACCCTTTGCTCCCTGGAGGATCGACCTGGCCATCAGGTATACCGTAACATTATTAAGCTAACAAATGATTATTTTTCTGTTTTCTTCTTTCTGATTTGTTTTGCATATATGTATTATTATAAGTGGAACCATCAAAAATAAAGAAAGATACTCTTAAAATTTTTAAATAAACAAATGTTGACTCCAAGTAAAAAAAAAAAAAAAGGCTGACTCGGTGAATCTAATGAAAAACCTGATAAGACAGATTACCAGCGATTTTGCTGAAAGTAGGTGTCAAAGCTGCTATTTGACAGCGGATGTCTGCCGAAGCGTCAAGTTTGTTTCTCTTTTTATTTTGAATTACACCATTTCGCAAGCTCACATTCACATACATACGTTGTCAGCCATGGTAAAAACGTTCGAACTGCACTGTCTGGTAAATTAGGGAAAGAGTCTAACAAAATTTGTCCAAAACAAAAACGATGCAACACTAAAAAAAAAAAAAAAAAAGAACTTTTCTTCTAATGAAGTATCACAAGAGGGTAATCGTTACCTTTAGACTAATAAATTATAAGTGACCTCTCCTCACAATGTTTGTTTTGGTCTTTGTAAATATTACAGCCTATCATTCGGAAGGGAGGTCATTCTATAATTTACTAGTCTAATGCGAGAGACTCCCACAGAAGATAGCAATCGTTTCTTTTTTTGTGCGGATACAACAGAGGAGTTAAGATTTTTCAAGAAAACTGATAAATATTTTATTAATAACTAACCCCATGAACATCCGCCATTTTGAATGCAACGGCCGATGTATCCTTCCCTCTTCCCCAAGATACCCGTAACCCCCGGTTGAGAACCATGGAGCTGCCGGGCTCGCCTAGGGACACCTGTTTCGTATTAGCGCCCACACAAACGACGGTCGGTGACTAATCGAAAACCACTGACTGCTCAATTACCTACAATGCTGATTTTTTAATGTAGGTCATGCAATTTTCCCTTCAGGCTACGAGTTTTCAACAGACTCCTCATTTTTTTTTAAAAACTCCATTCCTCCTCTCCAACATAAAAATAAATAAATAAAAATCCCCGTTATGACAAAAAAATTATATGTTAGTTATTTCCGTTCTCCTATAACAATATAATTATTCCGGCATTTCAGTTCCTTTGTCACATGTTATATCGCGAACTCCCCAAATCGACAAAATAACAGACCGATTTGCAAGCCAACGATTTTATTGTTAAGAGAAACACATACGTCAACCCTACCCAACATTTATACCGTGGCTTCTAGTCAATCGCTCAACACGGACACATGTAGCGCGTACCGTATAGCCTATGAGAATGTATACATGCGCCGAGTGGTAGTTGCGGGGATACACACACAAAAAGGGAGAAAATATGTGTCACCGTTGGCACGTTTCCGCTCTGAAGGAGCTAGTGTGACGGCGTTCGCATATCGTACGACTCTAGTGTGTTAAAAAGTGGAAACCGGCTCGCATGGACTAGATTGTTTCACGTACATTAATTCTTACAATCCTGGTGTCTTCCGGTGTATTTTAAGATTTCATTAGGCCCTAAGTTTATTTCCGATGTGTAGAGATTAACTTCCAGCGTTGTTTAAACTAAGATGGACTGACTGATCAAGTTTTTGACAGAGCAAAAGGTAAGTAGTTGAAAGTTGGTTTCGCCCTGTGTGTTCTGCGTTTTGTCTGGAGGGCTTGTGCGGCCTAAATATTGCCGGTAGTTTTGAGTGTTGCTATCAGCAACAGGTTACTCAAATGTGCTGCTGTAGTTGTCGATGAAAGCAGTTGTTTTTTTGGTTGAAAAAATTTATATTAAGGCTAGGTCTATATTGTGGGTAGTAAGACTTTAGTACTTGTATAAAAACAGACCATAAATGGGACAAAAAAAATATGCCTAACAGAAGAAAAAAAATATAGCCTAGACCTATCGTAGGAAATACATTTCTTTAAAGTTTACAAAATGTCTTGTATTTCTTAAAATATTATTATTAATTTTTACATGATGTCTATGAAATTAAGGGCGGTAGGCCTACAAACGAGAAGTCCAACTCTCTATATTATGTGTAGGCCTAACGTTATTACACTGTAGGTCTACATATAACAGTGCATGGGGCATTAGGCTACATAGTTTGTAGGTTGAAGCGAAGAACAGTGGGTCGTCTGTTCGATAGGGCCTTATAAAAAAATTTAGAGACTCCGTAAAAAGGGGTTATGGTTAGGTTTAAGCCTAAACTTATTTTATGACATCGAAGAGCGTGACCGACTATTCTTCATTTCAACCTAGTTGCTATGTAGGCCTAATGTTGTATGGACCATTACATAGTTTGTATGTAATGATTTAGGGAACATTTCGTAGTTTGTAATATTGTAGAGAGCATTACATAGTTTGTATGTATATGTTGTAGGCAGTGCAGTTTAGGAAACATAGTGGCGGTTTGTGGCAGAGGCAACCCTTGCTTTTGCATAGGGCCTGACGCACAAATATATGCCTCTGGATACAATAAGAATAAGAGTTTATTTAAAAAGGGCCTCGCACAACGTAAAACCGCCAATGGAGTAATTGATTCTGAAACAGTAGTCGTAATTGGGATGGAATTGTTGAACCACCTTTAACTTGTTACTGGACGTCTGCTATATTCTCTCCCTCCTTCCCTCTCTTCCTGTTGTTTATTTGTGTGTGTGAAATGTTTGTTTGTTTTTCTTCCCCACTCTTTCGAGAACATAAAATCTTGTTGCATTCTATCCCCACCATGATCTCACATAACGCAGATTCAAATATCAGTCTTTAATTCGTCACGTACCAAAAAGTTTTATCTTGGGTTGTTATCACTCCTACGTTAGCAACCTTTTATCCCTTCTATTTACCTAATACACTTCGCAGTAAAAGTGCACATCGGTCACTAGAATGATTATATTAAGCGATCGTCGACCTGTTGTGCTGTATGCTTTTTTACGTTCGCCCTCTTCACATAATATTCCCCACACAGTGGCGTAACTACCACCCGAGTTGACTGGGAGCCCCGGAAAGTAACGGTCGGAAGGGACCCTCACCTTTATATATAGGCTCCCTCACCTTTATATATAGGCTCTATATCTTTTAAAAATTAATTTTGTTAATGTGTTATGTCATAGATTGCGACAGAGGATTATTTCCTCAGAGCGTCCGAAGGGTGATTTATGACCTGCCTAATTGTCTAGTTAAATGTGAAACGGCTTTTATTTAAAACATATGTTTGCTACTTTCCTTTGTGTAGCACGCTCCTTTCAACCATTTACCGTATACACGGAACTGTTGGTTATATCAGGACTTTTTTTCATTTTTTAAAAATGAGACGATTGTATGCCCCGGGGCCCCCCCATATAGTAGTTACGCCGCTGTCCCCGCACTTCCTGTCTTCTTACCTCACGCACATAGCCGAAGCGAGCGTCCAATTAGCAGAGCAGTTAGAGCGCTGACCTCTCGCGTCAATAGCAGCGGGTTCGAAACGCGATGGCGTCACCTAGATTTTCACTCCATTTGTTTTCATCTCTTTCCATGAGATACGCCCCATTCTTCTATATATCCAGCTGTAAATTTGTACTTGAAACTGCTCTTGAATTGGTACTTGAAACTGCTCTTGAATTAAAGAAGGACGATGGGCAGCGAGGAAGGGAACTGATCGCCCCTACCTCTCGAAACTGGACCTCGTGTAGTGAAGTCTCCAACACTTCACTCCCCTACATAAGCATATACGGGACTACCTTATATCCGATGCCGTTTCTTCCCGTTTATAATTCTCGCCTTCTTTTCATAAACTGTTTCCGTGACGAAGACCCTTGGTCCGTACCTTTGTCCTTTGCCACAATATACATTTACTCCCCTTTTTTCGCCCTCCTTACTGTCTCTTTTTTTTCACCACATCTCGTCCATTCCCATACCGTCTACCTGTTACATTTTTTGTCCTCATTCATCCCCTGGTTTCCGTTCAATAGAAGAACAGTTTGCAAGCGCTCCAGAAGTAGTTACACTGTTACACATCGATCCTCTCAACGTATGTATGACAACACTCAATTAACATCATAGGGCATAGACTCTTGCCATATTCGACTGCAGTGTTCTATTTCGAAGAACCAACATTACATTTTAACTACTAGGGGAGTGTCTTGTATTCTGGTATACATCCTGAGATTTTAAGTGGCTTGGCGGAGAATACTTAGAATTGTATTTAAGGTCTCCGAATAGATTGGGAGAGATAATTTAGGATTAAGAGAGAAGGAATCAAACAAACACTGGTTTCTTGGTGGTGAGTAAACATAAACATTGACTTTTCCTGGCTGTTCGAATGTTGCTTAAAACCGAGACAAAAAAATGCACTTTTCGTACACGCCCTGGGCTGGTAAACACACTCACCATCACGTGTCGGAGACTCATCTCATCTCTTAAAAAACAAAGAAAACAACTTGAAGAAAGTGGTTTTTGAACCCAGACATATTGTGACTTACCAATTTTTTTTTAATCCATTTATTTTGTGACTATTCTTTATGCCTTGCTCCAGATGTGTTTGTATGTACTGTATTATGTTGTCCGCCCAGAATAGACATGTGTTTCAGCGTATGCATGCACGTACAGTATACATGCCAGTGTGTCTCAAAATGTACACGTGTATGCGTACGTATGTACAAAAAGTTGTCGTGTGTGTGTGTATATATATATATATATATATATATATATATATATATATATATATATATATATATATATATATATATATATATATATATATATATAATCATCAAAATACATAATTGCCGCCGTAAGTACTTGGTCGGTCGGTCAGTCACATTTTGCACACCGTCATTTGCGCACTTTTTTCTATTTTCGAGGGAGTGCATTAACTTTCAACCACAGCTAAGGGGGTGCAACTGTGGTTGAAAGTTAGACAATAATTGTATTGTTTCCCCTTATATGTACTCTCGCGAAAATAGAAAAAAAGTGCGCAAATGAAGGTGTGCATGAACAGTTTGATTATGGAAAGAAGCCAACAACCCGATTGATAAACAGTACATGAACTGGAGTTTCGTCAAACTTCAAACGTTGTTCTCAGAGGCAGTAAGTCGACCAAGGCGTCTCAGAGGCGGTAAGTCGACCAGGGCAAGATTTTAAAAGATGCACGAACAATTACGAGACATGTTGTCATAAAAGAAATGTTAGTTATTTAGTCAATTTACGGTCCATTAGACCATTATCACTGCTCTACATGTCATTTAGGTTGGGTTACTCCATGTCTTCATATTTAATACATCTATATAATTTTCACTACAAATATCTAAAGACGGTCGTCTGCAATGAAATGATCACAGTAGTGATAGTACCGTATGTAATACATGTAACATGACGGAGCATGGAACCACAACTTATCTGGCCCCTTGCAGGAAGCTGCACCAAGCAATGACAGCGGTAGTTTTTGTAGCAATGTGTTGTACTTGAGGTTGCCACTCTCATGCACAACCTCATATTAGTCGAATTACGCACACTATGTGTGCGTCCGTATTTAATCATCGGCGTATGATCGTATTTCAAACACAGCACGACAGGAACTAGAACGCTTGTTTTTTGTTCTAGATCCACTGCTGCTGTGTTCTGATTTATCAAAGCTCGGATTAGATAAAAGCAAGCTTGAGGTCCGTCCTGTCGAGCGTTAGACGTGGTAAAACGAGTTTAGGCCTGGCGACACAGCGTCATTGCAGGAGATTACACAAATATTTAAATAAACTAAACATACAGCGAACGGCACACTGCAGCTTAAGTGTCTTGAAACATAACACATAAAGGAAAACACAACTTTTAGCGATCTTCTTTTATTACTGTTATACAATCCACTAAAACATGTTTAACTGGATTGTTGCTACCGACACTACGAATAGCAACAAATCTATAACCAGTATTCACAATTTTGTGCACAACGTCACTAAGTTATGCGATCCTATCACAGCTTTAATACTATAAAAATTGTGTGATTTTTTTTTTCGGCTTTAATATTAGGTCACTCGAGGTTAATTCAAATTTTGAAAAAGTTTAAAATGTACCACGATAGAGGGTCGTGTAAAAAATTTCAGCTCCCTAAGTCGCTTGAACCCAAGTGAACAAAGGGCTCAGAGATTTGAAACATCCAAACAACGCTCATTTCAAATTAAATAAAGGTGTTTAAAAAAAGGTACAGGTAAGCCCGTATTATATACTACTGTAGGGGAGTAAAGTGTCAGAGATTTATATACTCTATGAGCCTCCTTACAAGATGACCTTATTCTGTCATGGATGGCTGAATAAGTTGACCTGTCCTTGATGAAGTTTTTGTGGTTTCGACGTTCTACGGGATGGGGTAACCGGGTCCCATCCCCAAACATCCTTGGTCGCTTTTTACGACACACATTGTATGTTACGTTGTTACTTTTCTTTGCTGCCCTTTCGGGCTCCGGTAACACACGGGTGACTTCATTATATGCTACTAGGCCCAGCTCTATAAGGAGTGACCAGTTCTATTCCTCGCTCTCTTTAACTTCCCTAACTCGGTAGTTGTTAAACAAAAAATCACCGTGGATGTAAATCAGTGGTTCCGAAACTTTTTTCGGTGGCTCTTCTGTGCCGCAATTTCGGAATGAAAACTTAGTCGCGCCGCATCGAATTTAGTATTGATAAGAAATACCTTCTAAAACTAAAAATCAACTCCTAGCAGTGCTTTATTCATAATATTGAACACAACAACTTTATAAAATGACAATGAGACACATAGAAAGTATAAAACAAACATGATTCATTCACAAAATATGCAAATTCAGTGAGAGGCGTGAGCTTATTTTTCCTTGTAATCTCATTTATATTAGATCTTATTAGAGACAAACTAAATCTCATCTCCTCATCAACACAAAGAAGTCTTTCTATTTTCTGATCTTTGATATATTTGTCAGAACTGAAAATCCCTGTTCACTACAATAGGTCGTGGAGAACTGTAGAAGACTGGATAATGCTATTGAAGAGATGCATGGATACTGTTGTTTCTGGTTGTATATCCAAAAAAAAGAGTTCAGTGGCATACTCCCGTGTTTCAGTTTCAAGGTTGTGACGGTATTGCCTCCCCGGAGTGAAACAGAGATCGAGAGGGGTTGCCCCATTCTGTCACAACAGTGCGATCACTCGAAATGGAGGACTTTGCCTCCTTATCATCTTATGTCAGATATTAACAGATGGAATTCGCAAAGGAATCGCTAACATAGTCGAAATTTTCTGTAGACAGCGATGGGAAGTACTGATCAATCTTTTCTACTAGTGTTACAAGATGTTTCTGTATAAGTCATTACTCGTTTTAAAAATGAATTTTCTTTTACATGTTTCTAAATCCTTGATTGTCTTCAAATCTTCCCGCCACACCTGCCTTCCTGGCGCGCCGCACGTTTGAGAACCGCTGGTATACATATTTAATAGGAAATAATCATTTCCCTTATCGTTTATTAGAAGCCGCGGTAGCATAGTGGGAAGGTTAAGGCGGCCAGCGTGATGCTGACCACATCACCCTTAGTGTGCCGGTGGTCGAGAAAATATGGGCCTAACACCATATTCCCAATATGCCTCAATGGGCGTGTAACGGATCCTTTTCGTTTATTGCGGCTGACCCACTAGCAGAAAGTGCTCAACACCGTCATATGCATTCGCAGCCGTGATTTCTGCTGCGGTGTTTTTTACACCATGAGGTTATCAGCCATGTGTAGGTAGCCCTATGGCGGGTACTGCCACAGGGGAGGGAAGTGTTAGAGACATCACTATAACAACATCGAAAGGTGGTGTGACCAGTTCCTTTCCTCGCGGCTTTTTCCTTCACCTAACTCAAGAGAAAAAGCAGGTATCCATTTTACAGCTGAGTAGGCTGAAGCGTGTCGGTACCGTGAATCGAACCTGGCACCCTCTTACCGCATGAGACCAGCGCTCTCACCACTCTGTCAATCGGGCGCTGTACAAACCTTATATTAGTCTTATGACATTCCCGAGGGAGTATTTGTCCCACTATCTCTGTGTTTCCTCGTAGACTTTCTGGGAATATTTAAAGTACATCAGACAATCTTGAACCGTTACAGCGTGTTGCAGTACTTAAGCTCATTGGCAGCATGAGATGGAGAGTGGACTTAAGAGTCAGTCTTTGAGCTTTGGGCGCCCGGGGCGAGTGATTTGACACGAGCCGGCTCCCCCACACTTCTAGCCTCGAAAATTAATTAAACTCATCATCATCAGGTGCCATCTTCACATCGAAGGTCGGCTGCAGTTGATCTCTAACGTATTATGTCTCTTGTCTTGATGGTGCACTCTGATAGACTCTTTCCTGTCCATCTTTTGATGTTATCATCTTCCCATTTATATCGCTGTCTTCCTTCTGCACATTTGCGTTAAACTCTGCTTTATAATATTGCCCTCACTAAGGTGTTATGACTCTTTACATGGCCAACATATTTTGTCTAATTGTGATCTCCTTCATTAATTCTCTTTTGATTTCTAGAATTTCTAGGCCCTCTATATTTGTTTTCTTCTATTTCTATGAGACGTGCCCCATTCTTCTATATCAAATCTCAAAGTCCTCAATTCTTCTAATTGTTTGTTCATTGTCCATATTTCTACACCTTACAGTAATGAAGACACAACAGATTAAACTCAACCGGAAAATGAAATTAGATTCGTGAATAAAAGTGCAGAATAGTTTTTGATAGTTCATCATCATGTGACCGTATTCTTTCCAGAACGTTGTCTCCATTACAGCTGCTCTGAACGCATCACGATTCTGGGCAAGTCGACCTGCAGTGAGTGCAGTACTTCTCTGTTGGTCTTTTTTTCTGTCCAGGGTACTGTATTCTCAGCATCCTTCTGGAGCATTTCATTTCGAATGATGTTATCTTTTTTTGCAACTGTTTTATTGAGTGTCCAAGTCTCGCAGCCGTATGTTGCTACTGGGAATATACATGCTGATACATATTGATAGTTATTACTTGAAAAACAAAGACGCACGACTACAACAAGAAACGGAATGTTAAAAATATATCGGACTTTGGTTTTAGTGTTTTCTTATAAAAGATTTACATTGCGTCCTTTGATCTTGAGCGAACGGCATCACAGGTGAAGAAACTCATCGAAGCTTCTTAACGAAAAATACGTTATCTTCCTTGCCAGCTCCGGCGCCCCAAATCCCTTAGCGCCCAGGGTAGTCGCCCTGCCGTAAAGCCGGCTCTGAATACAGCTTTCTGTCTCCCGGTATGAACAGTCAGTAGACAAATGAGAACATCCACGTAGGCGTTAGAGATGTAGTTTTGTAGAAGAAATTTAAGAATGCCACGGACAGCTAATATTTTGAGTGAGAATGTTTTGAAAGAGGTCAAGACGCAAAGGAAGTTTCTTTCCATTAACCAGAAGGATGCAGTCCACTGACTCGGCGTGTTATGGGGAGAGGAAAGCTGGAAGAATATATTGTAGTTGTAATAACATGAAAGATTGATGGAGAGAGAGAAGGGGGGAGTGGGCGACAAGAGAAGATACTGGACTGTTTAATTTAAAAAAAGAAAAAGGAAATAGCAACCAGACGATACGACATGGCCTCAAACCCCAGCCCTTGCAGACCCAAGTAGAACAGTTTCAATTACGATGGTTTGGCCATGTCTGCAGAATGGGAGAAGATCAGCTATCACGACAAATATGAGAAACTAAGAGCCAGGGATCCAGACCTCCAAGACTACCCAGAGTTCGCTGGGAGGATAACATTAGACAATATAAATCTACCGACGACTAGATTGGAACCAGGCCAGGAGGAAGACAGCCGATATAATATACTGAAATACATTAAAAACGCACCACCTGTATAATCCAGGAACATAGTGTGAAATGTAAATATAAGTGTTTACAAGTTTACATATTTGGAATCTTTATTAATTTTCCTATGAATCCATGCTGGTCATTAATGTGTACATTTGATTGTTATGAAATTCATTGCATTCTGTGCAGGCAAGGGAGAAAACCAAAAATGCAACCAATAAAAAAATTCATTCACACTATCCTCAGTATCTGGTATGTCCACCGTGTGCTTGCAAACAAGCTTGGCAGCGGGTCCGCATGGAACGCATCAGTCTCTGAAGGAAATTCCGGGGAATCAAGTCCCATTCACGTGTAAGAGCAGCTTCGAGCTGTTGCAGATTAGCTGGAGAACCTTGCCTGTAGACTCTGCGTCCAAGCTCGTTCCACAGATGTTCTATAGGGGACATGTCTGGTGATAGGGCAGGCCCAATCAATCGTCACTGTTCTGCTGCTGTAGATTTGCTGCGTAATGCATGCGGTGTGCGCACGTGCGTTATCCTGCTGGAGAAGCTGCAAGTCTTGATAATTTGTGAACGCAGGAGCAACCAATGCATCCAGAACCTCATCTCGATATGTCACAGCATTAACATTTCCACGGAAGACGTGAAGAGGCAAGCGATGGTGAAAACTGAATCCTCCCCAAATGTGAATACTGCCACCTCCAAATCGGTTGTGCTGACGAACACACCAATCTGCAAAGCGCTGTCCACACCGTCGCCAAATTCGCATACGTCCATCAGCAAAGGATATGTTGAATCTGCTCTCGTCTGTGAATAGGACAGCATTCCACTGCAGTCTAGTCTATCTGACATGTTGCTCTGCCCATTGCAGGCGCTGCTGACGATATCTGTGAGTCAAGTTTGGCACAACATAAGGTCGTCTTGCAGTAAGGCCTGTAACTATGAGTCGTCATATGACTGTCATTCGAGAGACTTGCCCACGTCTACCCACTATTGCTCTTGCTGTTTGACTTGCCGGGAGAGAACGATTCCTTAGGTGACTCAGCACAATATGACGATCTTGCGCAGGGGTAGTAACTCGTGGTTGGCCACTCCGAAGTCTATCCCAGGCACTGCCAGTGGTTCCGTAACGTTCATTGAGACGTACAATAGTGCTGTGGTGGCAATTCATCCTTCTGGCAATGGCCCGCGAGCTCATTTCGGTCTCCAACATACCAATGGCTCGTTGGCGGTCGTTTTCAGATAGTCGTGGCATTTCAAGCACATGTACTGGGTGTTTTGTCTCAACGGCTTTTTTATACCGAGTGTACTGCCACAACGCGTACACATTTTCAGGGTCATAGCTGTTGGGAGTCGTGTTGCACGTGTAACTTTCATTGTTTTCATGTAGTCTGTACACAAACCCGTGGGTTGAATCATGCACTTTCCATTCCAGCAGCCATTCGCTCTCTACCTCATGACAAACACGGCGAAAATCCATTCCCACACTTTTTCCCCCCCAGCTTCTCGGCATCAGTATATATAATATTGGTGCGTTTTTAATGTGCTTCAGTATAGTATGGCGTTCTCTCTGTCAAGCCTCTACTTCCAAGGGTAGAACGACTAAGTAAGTAAGAATAGGAAATACACAGTTATCGTTTTGCGTAACAACAACACCTCCCCCGTGCTGGTATTGTCTTCTCTAAAACGTGCACATAAAGTTCAGACTTTACACAACTAGTCTAGGCGATCATGTTTCTCCACGGCTTTCGTCGTTGGTATCAATCTGTTCTTGTTTGTCCTCCTTCGTGGCATTAATTAGTCAGTTTCAGACTCTTCATTGTTCTCTAAATTAAACACAATTGTTTAAGACAGGTAGGGGAAGACCAAAGATCACATGGAAAAGAGAACTGGAGACAGACATGAAGGGCATGAAGAAATGAAAAGACCTTGAGCGGATGGCACGTGACAGGAAGCCTTGGCTTATGTTTGTTGAAGGCCTCTGCTCCTTTGGAAGTTGAAAGAAGAAGAATTTAACAGTTGCAGCTTAACCGCTGTGGAAATACGTAATTGCACTGTGAGTGTCTTTCTGAACGGTGTCTGCAAGCCTGCTTGCCAAGTTAACAGGCCGTCACGAACAGAAGTACTCCACAACCTATTTTACTTCAAAGAAAGCACATTTGAGCGCTCTTCAGAATTCCAATTTTTTTATGTGATGGATTTGTGGATGATGATAACTCAACTTATTTTTTGTAAAGTTATACGTTGGAGATTCTTTCCTAATATTTTACCGTAACATATAATTTGGTATGCCATCATATGGTACATTTGCCTGGAATCACAGTACACTGGTGGCGGAGCACTGGTGTAAATTACAGAACGGTATAGCCGCTTTTGAAATATGTAATGGTTTCGTGAATGTCTTTTTGAGCGGTATCTACAAGCCTGAAGGTCAGTTAACTGACTGTCTGCTGCAGCACATGAGCTGAGAAATTTAACTATTTTTTCCAGTCTCCAAGTCGCCGTTTCGGTTAAGAAAAGAGAACGACATGTTAATTGGAGCGTGTCCGAGAGGAGATACCCGTACCAGGGCAGTGTAAGTAAAGGTAAAGGAACCCGTTACACGCCCATTGAGGCATATTGGGAATATGGTGTTAGGCCCATATTATCTTGACCGTCGGCACACGAGGGGTGATGTGGTCGGCATCACGCCGGCCGCCTTAACCTTCCCAGAGTAGCTCTGGTACCCATTTGGGGCTGGGTCGACCCAGGAGCCGTTTGTGGCCTAAAAATTTTTCCGCCTCATCTGGGGATCGAACCATAAACCACTGCGCTAGGAAGCCAGTGCACTAACCACTATGCTACCGCGGCTCCCTACCAGGGCAGTGTAGTGTCGAAAATGTTACGGTTGGAGGAAGTGATTGATGGTCATAACTATGTACCACTATGCGTCTACAACAGCAGAAGACCTGTTGTCAGGGTGTGGGAAGGACCAAGAAGCAGATGAATAGACAACATCATAGAAATACTACAGCAACACGGTCTCACCGTAGCTATCGTTACACACTTGGCTCAACAACGCAAACTTTATCTGCCACCTACGCTACACAACAGTGGAAGGAAAAAGTAAAGTAAACCAGTTAGTTACTGGGGGGTGGGAGGGAAGCAGAATGGGTGTAAGAAAGCGTAGGACGAATACCACTGAGAGTTGGCTGAGTGACGCGTTGGTCAGGCTCAGGAAATCCCTCGGACAGACCTAAGGTATTACACCGGGTATTCGTCGTGAAATAAGTATTATTTGTTGGGATTACTTCCAGTAATGTTACTATCTGTTGGGCAAGGCTGTATAATGCTTTCAAGTTACTGTATTTCGTCACCCTGACATAACATCTAGTTATTTGTTCTGATACACAGGGGGGAAGCGAAGATTAGCATAGGTCTTACTATAGGATAAATGACAAAGAAACAGCCTACGTTACGACAACAAACTCTTCATCGGGGACAAGTGAACAGAACAGCAGAGAAAAGAAAATTAGAACTAAAGAAAACGCATCATCTCCGTTTCGGCTTGTTATGGAGTATTGAGCCACTACAGCAGATGGTCCCCACGAGGAATCCTATGTTAAAGCACAAACTCTTGTAGTGATGGTCTCTGTGGCAAATAGTTTTACCTGATGGGGTCGCCAGCCTCATGCACAAAATCTTTATCAGTCGCATTTTCTGTAGCAGTTTGTTTCACATGACGAGGCTGCAAGCCCTACACGCAATCTCAAATCATTCGCCTTTTACGACATGCCTGAGGCATCAGTAGCACAATTCTTTCATAGTCTCCTAGATACACATAGTCTCCTTAGATACACATAGTCTCCTTAGATACACATAGTCTCCTTAGATACACATAGTCTCCTTAGATACACATAGGAACTACATGGGAACTAAATTAAATGCGTACAAATGATAAAAACAATACAAGCGGCAAATGGACAGCGCTGTTCCAAGACTCAAGATATAAACATGGTGATTCGCTCCCGTGACTAGGCGGTGGGTGCCGTTCGGAAGGTCCTGGTTCCATTCCCGGTAAGCCTATCACTTCTGTTGTTTTTCTGTTGTCTGGTCTTCTACTACTTTATTTCTCACTGAGTGCCTGATATCATACCTTTGTGTGTTGTTTGTTTATTTAACCAAGACTCAAGGCATTCGTTTTACCCATTTTTCAGTCAGTCAAGGAGCATGGACCTTCAACAAACACATGCCAAGTCCTCCCGTCACGTGCTATCAACTCTATCACTGTCCACGTTTTTCTCATTATTTTTACTTCTGTCTCCAATTCTCTTCCCCGTGTGTTTCTTGGTCTCTATCCTGCCTCTCTTACCCTGGCAGTTCCAGAACAAGGACTGCCGTGTAATGCTATCCACGGGTTTTCTCAGTGTGTAGTCCTATCCGTCGCCATCGTCTTCTCATTTCTTATTCCACTGGCACTTGTCTGGTTCTTGTCATCAGTTCTACATGAGTGATCCCTTCTCATTTCTTATTCCACTGACACTTGTCTGGTTCTTGTCATCAGTTCTACATGAGTGATCCCTTCTCATTTCTTATTCCACTGACACTTGTCTGGTTCTTGTCATCAGTTCTGCATGAGTGATCCCATCTCATTTCTTATTCCACTGGCACTTGTCTGGTTCTTGTCATCAGTTCTACATGAGTGATCCCATCTCATTTCATATTCCACTGGTTCTTGTCATCAGTTCTACATGAGTGACCCCTTCTCATTTCTTATTCCACGGGCACTTGTCTGGTTCTTGTCATCAGTTCTACATGAGTGATCTTGTCATATCATTTTATTCTTGTTATTCTACGCAAGCACCAGGATTTATTTAACATGAAAAGGCGAATAAAGGTACAGCACACGTGTGTTTCTGGCGCCCGAAAGGAGAGCACAGATTAGTGTAACATTGTAACGTGCCTTGAATGTCGTAAAAAGCAACCAAGGAGGGCATGTTCGAGGCTTCACTTTGCTGGGGCTTAGCTTTATGAAGTAGGATGACCATTTCCTTTCATCGCTACCTTTGCATTCCCCCAACTCAATAGCGGAGTCAGGCACCAATTTACAGCTGGGTGTAGTGGATTTGATGGTATTGTATGATGGTGATATTACTAAGTGTGATGCATGAGGTCAGCTGTGAAGGCTCCTGAGATAAATGTAGCTGTGAATTTTCAGAAGGCCCTTCTTGCTACCACTACGACCTCACACCCATCTTTTTTTCCAATGAATGTGGCTACGTTAAAGTTCTAGGGTAATGATATGTAATGTGTTGTGGTAGTTTGCATACACACACACAGATATTTAATAAGTCTAATAATATTAATAAAATGTTATAACACACTGAACTAACTCAAGTTGTGTAAAATTTGGATAGAAAAATTTTCTTTAAGTTTATTTGTTCTGAACCAAGGTTTTATTTTGGTCAGAACATATGAAAGGTTTTGCAATTATTAATGAAATGCATGAAGATATGGCATAATAAATGAAAGGAGTGTACATATGTATTTTACAATACTAGTTAATATTACTACTGTTTATAGTTGTAATCTATATGGGAGAACGATTTATGGATGTGCTGTTGGGGTGGCCTCATCACTCCCTGTCTATGGTTACTAACATGGTCCATTTATTGATGGAAATATAATTGGTGTGTTAGAAATGAGTTTGTGAATCTCCAGCAGGCCAGACGCTCACGTATCTGGAATGAGTAGTTCTGGTGCTGGAATATGGTGGCCCCACCTCTCCGTGCTTGGGGGCAATATACGGCTGCTCTGCCAAGATATAAACTGCACGGGTCTACTCTTGTAATCTTCAACACCACATTTGACACCACATTGGTGCCAAATAAAAAACTCACAGTTCTGCAATAACGTATTGGTCATGTGTCAGAATTCCATCCTCTAAACCATTTCTGGACACAACATTACACACAACAACAACACCACATAGACGGGTCAGATCTCTTTGACCAAACAACACATCTTACCATGGATAGGTGATATGTTCCACTGATCTCAACACTTAATCTGTCCTTCATAATCCTTGCTGGAGTTTATGTATTTTATTTGTCTCTAGACCCTGAACTGGGGCGGGGGGTCTAGAGCGAATCCTTACTTGTTGTAAGGGATAGATTTTGATATGGCAGTATCAAATCACTCGAAACATTAAACACATATTAAAATATACAAAGAAATACTTTCAGTCTTACCAGAATTATGAATATAGAACACAGTTAATTGCTAGCAAAACTCAGCTGAGCTGCTGCCTTTAGTGTGGCGTCCCTCTAGATATTTCAATTAGCTTCTAGGAATTACACCACTAAATAATTCATTGTGTCTACTAGGACAACTTATGACGAATGGCAAAGATGCGCGTCTGAGCGCCGATAATATATTCATCTATGGCCAATCACCGCCTTTTTTCCTTTCAAATTCAAACCTCCTACCAAAAAGTCATTTCAGTCATACCTCAGTCAAGTATGCCTTATTGTCTGTTGGTCCGTCTGTCTCTACTTGCGTTTCACAAAAAAAAACACACTTGTTTTTTGAACCAACTCCGCCTTCCCCTACACAATTTTGCCTTTAAAGTTATTTTTAGCCACAGTTCACCATCCCATCCCGTCTCTTTCATTCCAACTAGATTTTTAGCACTTGAGTCTCAAGGCTGCAGTTTTTGAAAATTAGGGACATTTTTTGTTTCAATGCAGACGCTCGCTGATATGAACAACACAGTCTTTTGTCAATATCTTTCTTATTATCTATCCGTCTGTATAAATGAAAGCATATTATTTCACTGCTCAAGATGGGCCATCCGGCCAGCTAGGTTTTATATTCCGAACATCATTATTAAGAAAAAGTTACTTTTCAAGGTTAGTTGGTTTTTCGAAATATTTCTAGCATCTTCTATATTGCGTTTGCCGCTGAATTCAAATAAACGGACTAAGTTATCGCAAAAACGTCCAAGAAATGACTGTTGCGTATAATAGCTAAGGTCCCTTTTGTCGATTTCTTTACCTTGTGTCAACTTGGGGACGTGAATTTTCCTCCTTTCCCCACCAATTGCGTCTTTTAGCCTTGCTAGTTTGAAGCACGCGTTCAGTCAGATTTTTCCTTTTGATCTTCGTTCTCATCCCGTTCCAAGGGTAACGTTTTGCCTTCACGTCCAACAATTTAATTTCCATGGCGGGTGATGACCCGCGGCGTGGGCGATCATGTATTCTAGTAGCTTACGCATTAGTTTTTATCCCTACGTTGTATCATTGGAGATATTTTAACGTTGTATCATGGTTAATTTTATGACACTGGGTATAGTGGAGCGTGACCATACCGGCTTTCGTACCCGGTAACCTCGTCACCGGAAGCGAGCGCTGTGACCACTTTGCCAATGGACGCTCGAAAATTTGAATAAGAAAAACCCGTGGTAAAACCGTAAGAGTGATAAACAAGACAGAGACACGCAGTACAACCAGGCGTCACCGTCTTTCATATTTGGACATGCGCCTTAATATAACCGATGTACTTGGTGTCTAGACATTTATTACAAATAAGGGAGGGAAACCTGAGGCCTGTAAACAGTAAATTAATATTAATTTACTGTTTACAGGCCTCAGGTTTCCCTCCCTTATTTGTATAAATGTTTGTACAATACCAAACCTACCCACTATTCTGTTCTCACTGTTCTAGTCTACTATCATTTACTGGACACAGTATTAAGGTCCTAAGGGTCTTGTTGGATTCGGCCTATACTGCTTGATAGAAATACAACAGAAGTGATTGCGTCATTAATAGGCTGAACTGCCCATGGAGGACTTCTGGTGTCGTGTATTGTGGTTCGCACTATTGACCTGCCATTGAAACATCATTTTTTGATGATGCGTAGATGGCAGAGCGGATAGTGTGATTCGCTTGCATGGCTAGGCGGGGTTGTCGCACGGAAGGTCCAGTGTTCAAATCCTGGGTAAGCCACTCATGTCTGTTGTTTTTCTGTTGTCTGGTGTTCTACTTCTTTATTTCCTGTGAGTGCCTGATAACATACCTTTATATTAATTTACTTGGTGTCTAGGTTGAACGCGGCACGCTTTCCAGAGCGATGCAAAATTTTATTTATTTTGTAAAAAGGGCACGATTTCAATGAAATATTATATTTTGTTACATATTAATAAAGTAACATAAACCAAACGGGTATATCAACTCTATATGTATAAGGGATCAAAGTCGGCATAAACATGACACGAACAACAAAATAATTTAACAAACAACCTCAAAAGAATAAAACAGCATGCCCACAGCCGTTCTCCCTTTTATCTACAAGTACTCCCGAGTTTCATTGACTTCTCCGCACATATCTGTAAGGGAGATATTTAAATATCTCTAGATCAGCACATTTGTACATAAATAATGCACAACAGATACTGTTGTGCATTATTTATGTACAAATGTGCTGATCTAGAGATGCTTAAATATCTCCCTTACACAATTTTTTAGGGGATTAAAAAAAAAAGATATGTATGCAGTTGTATTTTAATATTTGTAACTGTAACTATAGGAAGACACAAGATTTTGTCTCCACATCAAAGGTTGGGTGCTGTGAATGTTAGCTTTATTTCTTGATGGTGCACAGTGACCCAGTCAACAACAACACACTGACTTCTCGTCTATCGCCTGTTCTTTGCTGTCAGTTTTCGTCGCTCTTATCTGTTGTCTCATCTTAAGATTTTTAATAACGTTAATGCGGGTTTTCATCCTCGTCGTTATTTTTAGTTGCTCTTCTTGCGGAGCATGGGACCCTCAGATTACTTCCCTTGCAGGAATCCCGCACAAAGCATTCACATGCTCCAACAGTGGTGGTTTATGTGACAATTTGTTTTACATGATGAGTTTGCCAGGCGGCCCCCACCTCACGCACTACCTGCTGTAAGTCGTCTTGTACGAATTGCCCGTGGGTGCAGTTGGCTTATTCTTTCATTATCTCTTCACAGACCGCGGAAAATACAAATGCGTGTTTTAGCATGTCCTAAATGTCTACTTTTCATTTTACATTTATTGTTGTTTTTTTATGTTTTCTAGACCAAGATCATGTTTTCCTTGTTTCCCTCCAATACAGTAACAGTAGCCCCTAGTGGATACTGTCGTAGTGCAGTGAAGTGGTAGAGATCTCACTATATTAGATCTTAGCTTTATGAAGAAGCGTGACCGGTTCCCTTTTCCGCTGCCTTTGCCTTCCCTGACTCAAGAACAGTGTCGTGCACCAATTTACAACTGTGTAGACTGGAGCGTGACGATGCCAAGTTTCAGTGAAGACCCGGTAACTTCCCCTCGTGATGCCAGGTGCTGTAACCGTTCTGACCCACATTTATCAACATCTGTAGGCCATCGTTTCTTTCGTCTAAATGCTGGTTAGTGTCATTTGTATAACCTCACACCAGTTTTAAAAAAAGCTGTTCTTTATAAACTGTATTATAATTATTGTTAGTTTCTCTGTTATTTCGAGAAATGGTGTTTTGTCTCAGATGCTGGAGAATATCTGGCCAATCCAATACTTGTCTGCGTCCATATGCTACTAAAAATAACAATAAAAAACATAGTCATACAGAAAGTGGCACGCGGATAATTGATAGTCTATTTCGTCTTGTCGAAGATTTTGTGAAATAATAGATTACTCTCTAAAGTGTATAATAATCTATAAGGGGGATCCCTAAGTGTCAATTAAAATACACATTTTTTCCCCTCATGGTAAATCACTTCAAATGGGAAGTCACTGTGGCCAGACAATGTGTGGTTTGTTACCTTTTGCTGGTATACTTACGTCTGCAATTTAGATTGTGACACACAAGGAGAGAATAGATAATGTACTGGTACCCAGCGTGATTAAGATTGATGGCGCCGCATACTACTACACTATATAATAACCCGTAGAAGAAAATAGTATGGAGAAACAGGCAAGACAAAGAAAAATCATTGTAAACAAATACTAAGTGAAGCAGTGTTGAAGAACTAACAATTGTGAGATTAATACTTAAGGCTAAACAAGTAAGTGAAAGATACATTGGCAATGCGTCAATTTTCAAACTCAACGAACTATAAGAATAAGGGAGAACTAGTTAATTAAATCGTCAGATCCCTAGCTAATTGTTTTCACAACGTGCAGCTTGTTGGTTCAAAGTCTTTCATTCTATTTGTTGTTACGTCTCTCTTCCCCTCTCTCTTCTCTTTCTGTTTTACGAGTTACAGAAATGGTTGTCAGAATGTGAACAGTTTGGGTATTCAAAGTTCATTTAATTGACTTAGATAAAGTAGGTGGGCTGAAAAGTTGAACCGTAAATGGAAAGACTTTACGCGCATTAAAAATGAACTGGGACGTTTTACCGTTCATTATTATCTTATATAAAGGTCGAACAACTATAGAAGTGCAACCTGGCAGGAGGTAGCTTGCTTTTTATAACGGTGTCCCACGTTTAAAAACCACTATGGGGGGAACACAATAGCTGTTGTGGTCGAAGTTGTATCCCAGAGAATAATTGTATCGAAACATGTCAGTTGATGATATTGAGCTACAAAGGCATGTACTTACTTATTCGTTCCTCTTCTACCGTGAGGTGTAGAGGTTTGTTAGAGAGAGCGCCATACTATTCTATCGCCTGTGACAAAGGGATGTCCCGGTGTTAAATCCTCGCATGGTAAGAAAAATCATTAGCCACAAGTGATACCAGACCGTGATCCAGCTACTGTTTGCAGAACAACCAACTTAAGAATAGCCACGAGGAATATCCGAACACCAAAGGAAGATGTAGAACTAGAAAAATGTAAACAGAGAAATGGAGAGAAGATAAATATCCTAGAAATGAGTTACACGAGAAAGACGGTTGCAAGTAAAAAGCAGTAAGATCAATATTACATATACTCAGATGGTGACCAACTTATAAGGAATAATCATTGGCAACGAGCGAATAATCATTGGCAACGAGCGAATAATCATTGGCAACGAGCATTCAAAAGTTTTTTGAATATATCATAGTTAAACTTAGGAAAAAAAAATAGTAGTTAATGTACAAACGTTGTAAAATGGTACAGAAATGACTGTGATCCACACCAAATCATGAGAAACTGATGTATTCCTTGAGGATTTTAATGCCAAAGACGTGACAAAAAAAATTTAACGAAGTTATGGTCAATTACAGATTAGAAGAAAGAAGTGAGCGATGAGATAAAGCAAGAGTGGACAGAAGTGCATAATACTTTCAGAACATAACAAATCGAGATATGTGGATATACATGATTGCCTACGTCTTGGGGCAAGGCATCTGATTCCGCCAGTAAGTCAAATAGTTCGGCCTACTTTAGCAATATCTACACTATATTTTATCATTTATTTTGATAAGCTTATTGTTAGGTCTTGTGTGTCTTGTCCCGTGTGTCTTGTCCCATGTGTCTTGTCCCGCGTGTCTTGTCCCGCGTGTCTTGTCCCGTGTGTCTTGTCTTGTCCCGCGTGTCTTGTCCCGTGTGTCTTGTCCCGCGTGTCTTGTCCCGCGTGTCTTGTCCCGTGTGTCTTGTCCCGCGTGTCTTGTCCCGTGTGTCTTGTCCCGTGTGTCTTGTCCCGCGTGTCTTGTCCCGCGTGTCTTGTCCCGTGTGTCTTGTCCCGTGTAGTTCCCGAAGTTCTCAACGTAGACTAAGAAATAATATGATTACTGCTGCTTCAGGCATGTCGTAGGAGGCGAGTAATATGAGGTTGTGTGCGTGAGGGAGGGACATTTCATTATATAAAACACATTCCAGCAGACACTACCGCTACAAGAACACAGTATTGCTTTGATGCAGACATCATGCAAGTAGATCGTCAGCGGTGGTGGCTACATTCCATAGGGAGCGAAAAAGAAACTAATGATGTTCTTTACTTCTTGAATATTCATGCAGTGACTCGTTCCGGGCGCCAGTCTCATTCCGGGCGCCAGTCACCTTTATCCTACTCGTGTCTTCCTCTTTATCGGGGTGTATGTGAAAATACAGGTCTGCGAGATTTGTATTTTCTTTTTCGTCGCAGCTGCAATGGCGTCATGTTGTCACACTTTTTCTTTTGGAGAGACATGATCCACATTAACAGGTTGATCATCTTTGTCTTTCGCTGTCATATGTTGTTGTAGTTATAAATCCAGCGTCGTTTAGGCTCTCACCCTTCTGCTCAGTGCCGTGTAGTGGTATCTGCTTGTGATCGCATGCTGTTGTTTCGCTTCAAATAAGGTGTTTCATTTATCTGGCTTCGGAGGAGGGATTATTTTCATAACAGCCTAAGAGAGCTCGGCATAACCAGCAGACAATTAGGCGGCGGGAAATAAGCACTCTGAACCGTACACAGCCTACGTATCTCAGGGAGACGCAGAAACATCCCATTTATCTCCCGTGGTGCTAGTACAATACACTTCTGACTTCTATCAGAGGTGGGTAGGAAATTCACAGGCACCCCAGCGTCAAAATGTCAGGATTCACTATCACACAACCGCATCTGTTTCTCTCATAGGAGCGCTCTGCCTCAGGCTTATCCGATCATCATCACCACCATTTTCCTTTGCGCTCCCCACGGTGCAGGAAGCCACCACTGCAGCTGGTACCTTTGCAGGAAACCGGCACCAAACAGCCACACGTTGTTGTAGTAGTGTTGCTGTGACAGTTTGTTTTACTTGATGAGGTTGCTATCCTCATGCACTACTTTATAATTAGTCACCTCGTTCGATATGCGTGGGGGTACATTAGGCCTATTCTTTATTTGTCTTCTCAGAGAGACAGAAACCCCCGGGAACTAGATGGTACCATCGGCATACATTCTCTACCCCAAAGGGGTTGGTGCATGCCACGTCGCCAATGCATTCCACGGTGTGACCTTTGACTCTGAAACGCGTTGCACATAACGCGCGGAGTGGTATATCTTCTTGCTAAAACAACAGCGCGGTTTTTGATCAACACATTGTGTGAATGTGTTAGTGTGCATGCTTACTTGTATCGATCTCAGTGGCAGTATTACCTGAAATTCAACCAACCAATCAGTGCCTTTTAGTTCCCCGTGGAGCACATGTGCCTATAAAAAGCACGCGAAGCCGTCCGTTCAAGGTCTGTCCTTGTCCTCTTGATCCCTTTAATGTTAGTCTCCAGCCGATGGTTTTTGTAATGCATGTCCTGTCCCACGTCTTTTCCTGATCTCTTATTACAGTGACGTGTTGTGTGATTCTTTCCGCCAGTTCCACATTGGTCTTCTTTTTCGTTTCTGCATTCAGATTGTAGTCATGCTAAGTCTGCAGGCCTGTCGACAGGTCAAAGTCCACGGCCTTTTCCAGGTCAACTCGGCAGCCCTATAGCTTTTGCCTGAGCTGGGCACCCTATGCCCAGGTCAGGCGTCGTTAGTCAACGTGGGCTGGGCGCTTTTGGAGAATGTGTCCAGGGGTTTGGATTCCGGTTCCACGTGGACATTCATTTGTGTGAGATAATATGCGGCGATAGAGGTGGCCTAGTAATCTGCATTGGTCAGTTCTCAGGCGGAATATGATAGTTTGCTGGTGTCTCTGAAGCTGGTGGATTGGGTCAGATCTGTTGTATATATTTCCTTTCTTCTTCCACTGGCAGTTGTGCTGGTGCGGATGATGATTTTAGCTTCTCGATAGGGCAGTAGGTGGCTGAATTGTTCCATTTTACTACCACTTCTAGAAAAAGCATAGGCTGCATTCCCAGTGATTCCACAATGGGAAGATAGCGACTGAAGGGCAATAGTTGATGACCTTTAGATAATGCTCAGGTTAGGGATCTTATCACACCATTTCAATCCTTCTATTTTTTGTAAGACCCATCTAGGAAAGACTTGGATTTAATGCAACACAGAATAAGCGTAAAAGATCAAGTTCCAACGGAATACATTATGTTATAACATTAAAATGAAAATTTAAAGAGCAAGACACAGGGAACCATAGCAACAAAACTTTAAGAAAATGGGAAACATGCTGCTGCTTCCAATATTCTTGTTCTTTTTCGTCGGACGCTCTATTTGAGCGAAAAATACGCCATGTAGTAATTTACAGCAGGGCTGCGATATCTGCGCCTCTTGGCCCGGCACATACGATTTCAACAAGCAAGTTTTTTTCGGGGTTACTGTCCTTAGCTTCACGCTGTCCCCAGCCTGCCTGCAAGGCAGCAGGTGGTGTGATATGAGTTTTCCTTCTCCTAGATGAACTGCTATCCAAGGCTTACGATCTTCATCAACCCGGAGCATTCTGGTTTTAGAGCGATCTCAAATATGATTTTGACTATAAAACAGTAAAATGCGATGAAGAGGAAAGTGCTCATAAAACAGTGGTTCCATACCTGGGCGCTGCGCCCCTAAGTTTTATTTTTGTTTTGTTTGAAAGTCCGTAAATAATAAATGGGGTGGTTATAAGCTGTAAATTATAAGGACGGCTCTAGGGAAATGCTTCTTACACCATGGCCGCATGCACCCCATAGGGGTACACGACCCGACTTTCTTGAGTGCGAGACATGCCAGGTTATTTAGAAAGCAGATCATCACAAACACTATGTAGTACATAGAACTAAAATGTATTTGTACAAAACAGAACACCGACATCGTGAATTAATACCGAACCTTAGTCATATTTTGTTAATAACATTTTCTCAAAACGTTCTTTTTTCCCCGCATTTGTGGCATATTTTGTGAGATAGAGGGTAACGGGGTGCGAGACTTCTTAAGATGCTGCAAAAGGGTGCGAGGTTACTTAAGATGGTGCAAAGGCGTGCATGGCTTCTTAAGATGATGCAAAGGCGTGCCAGGCTTCTTAAGATCCCTTGAAGTGGTGCGGGGGCCTCTAAAATATTAAAAAGCACTGCTCTAAGGTATAGCGTTATTAGAAGCATACACGCGAACCGGAAACATGATTTTCGTCCCCGATAATCAACAGGTTGTGACCAAAATCTTTAAGGTGTATATCACGGTTGTGAGACAGACATTTTATTTAGGAAGAAAAGTTGTGAACACGAAAATCAGGAATCTTACTTTTCAGTGGCAGTAAGAGAAGGAAGAGTGAAAAGTCTAACCTGAGTTGGTATAGAGGGGGTAGAAAAATGAGATGCGCAAAAAGAGAGTTGCGCATAAGAAGGGTCAAAAGAGAACAGAGGTTGGGCACGTTTTTCTCAGCAGGAGAAGAAGCGTGATCCAGGTCGAGCAGGACAGGTACTGAAGTAGGCGAGGTAGCCATGTTGAAGTCTGTAGTTAAGTAGACAAGGTGCTGTGTAATTTCCTAAAGCACGGAGACAAGATTGGGTAGCAATAACCCAACATATTGATATTATAAATTCTTGACAAGACTGAAGAAT
The DNA here is from genome assembly GCA_024509875.1 of Oreohelix idahoensis. Lineage (NCBI taxonomy): Eukaryota > Metazoa > Mollusca > Gastropoda > Stylommatophora > Oreohelicidae > Oreohelix > Oreohelix idahoensis. The sequence goes on from JAMPIV010013073.1 coordinate 141,347, forward strand.
GAAGGAGCGAGTTAGGCTCCACTCAGAAAAGGGTACGTAGAGTGAATTAGTTCCGTCCATACCGTAGTCCTGTGACTCGTCTAAGATAGTGGCCATCTATAACCAGGGAAAGGAACCACCCCGGAGGAGTCCGGTTATCACTTCAATAACCTAAACCTAAATCGATAGCATCAATAGAAAAGGATTTGCTTAGAAGGTGGAAAGGATGTAGATACTAGTAACATCTGAACAATAGTAGATAAAAGACATTACAATATTGAATATAGTGACGGACCAAGATTGTTGGAGGTCCGGGTAACAGCAGTGGTCCACATTGTAAATAAACTGTATTCCAGTTGACTGTGGCGTTCCCTATTTGTATAGAAGATCTGCTTAGCGTTATGTCGTCGCTCACTGTGTGTGTTGTAACCATTCATTAATCATAAAGTTGATCGCTACCTTCTGAGGCAAAGAAGTCCTGGGTAAGCAAAGGCTGTGTGCATCAGCCAACTAAACTAACGGCCACACGATACGAAATGGTGCAGTGACAACGCTGTAAAATTACTGGTTCTAGTATTTCTTTCAGCAAGTTCTTCAAGTACCATGCTTAGTGGTTTAGATGAGCATGTCTCTCCACAACTTTCTGTTATCACTACTGTTTATCAGTTCTTTTTTTTTTTTAATTTCTTTCCATGGCTTGATGTCAAACTGTCAAGTACAGCCTTTCTCAACCTTTTTACCCTGGCGGAACCCTTGAAATAATTTTTCAGGTCTCACAGAGACCCTGCATAAAAATTATTATATCTTTAGCTCACGGTAATTTTAATTAATGTCATTTACAACATGATAATTTATTGACAATGTTGTATAGTATAGCTACTAAAACCATAGACCCCAAGCGATATGAATAAAAATAAAGAATCAAGAAACAGTTTTATACACGACTTTGAAAAAACCCGTTTATTTTTTTTTAAAATCACGATCTCTCGCGGAAATCCTACCAATCTCTCGCGGAAATCCTACCAACCTCTCGCGGAAATCCTAGCAACCTCTCTCGGAAATCCTAGCAACCTCTCGCGGAAATCCTAGCAACCTCTCACGGAAATCCTAGCAACCTCTCACGGAAATCCTACCAACCTCTCGCGGAAATCCTACCAACCTCTCGCGGAAATCCTAGCAACCTCTCTCGGAAATCCTAGCAACCTCTCGCGGAAATCCTAGCAACCTCTCACGGAAATCCTAGCAACCTCTCACGGAAATCCTACCAACCTCTCGCGGAAATCCTACCAACCTCTCGCGGAACACGGTTGAGAAACGCAGGTCCAGCATCTTCTCTCTGTGTCGTCCTGTATATCCTTCATAGTGAATGCAGTCAGCGACCCGTAGCTGTACTGCTTGCATCAGGACCAGCGAACCAGAGCTGGTCAAGATCGCACTCCACCTCCACGTGGTGGTCCTGGAAACAGTCTGCAGCAGTGCAGTCTGGCTGAGCGAGTGCGGATCGCAATGGGAAGGCAAACCCGGTCCCTAAAAATGCCGTGCTGAAGTCGGATGTGTCGACCGAAAGGTGCAGATATCACAGCTTAGGCGTAAACAGACACAACGCAACCACCGTCCTTTTCAGGGCGAACGAAGAAGAAGAAGAAGTATATCCTTTCATTCAATCTTTTTGTGTTGTCACAATATATTCTAGTTTTCTACTTCTCATTACTTTCCAAGAGAAAGTGAATTACTTCCGTCTATGAATGTGACTAATAAGCCTCCTTTGCACAGTGGTTTCTTTCAGGACATACTCATTTCCCTTTCAACATACCTAGGTGGAAAAAAGGTAAAGCTACGTAGCATAGAGTTCTATGAGAATCTAGCAGCAGTCATCAAAAGCATACCTAGGCAAGAACAGCTTGTTCTCCTTGGCGACTTTAACGCTAGAGTGGGTGCCGATAATGTTTCATGGCCTTCATGTCTGGGCAGGTTTGGTATTGGCAAGATGAATGAAAATGGACAACGGCTCTTAGAGTTGTGTGTCCACCATGACCTCTGCGTGACCAACACCTACTTTCAGACAAAACCCCAGCATAAGGTGTCATGGAGACACCCACGATCCAAGCACTGGCACTGACTGGACCTGATTCTCGTCAGAAGGCCACTTCTCAGGTCTGTGCTCTCCACGCGCTCGTACCATAGTGCAGACTGTGATACAGATCACTCCTTGGTTTGCTGCAAAATCAGAGCACAACCAAGAAAACTCTATTGTGTCAGACATGAAGGGAAACCACGCATTGATACCAGCAAGATGTCAGACCCTGTCATGATCACTCAATTTACTGCGACCTTCAAGAAAGTGCTCAGTAGCCCTCAGCATGGTAATACTATTACAGAGAACTGGGAGCATCTACGGAACACCATTCAAAGTTGTCGTGAAATATTCTAATCCACATATATAAATTATCAGGTAAATATAAAGCCTAACAAATACATTTAATAAAGAAAAGAAAAATGGTAAAAGAAACAGTGCTGTCACAATGACTGTACGCAAAATCCCCCTCGTTTTCTACTTAGTCTGCAAATTGTAACGCTTTCACGTTGATAGTAAAAGCCTACTGTATTATTACCCGCTTTCTTCAATGAAACGTGTACTGTATTTCTTGGAACAACCTTGAGATACGCAAACTGATCAATGACCTAAATTTAATATTTCATTCATTCCATTTTATACACGGCGTAACTAAAAGACAGAAAAAGCAGGAGAGAGAGAGAGGGGCGAATGAAGGCAGGAAGCATGCAATACTAAACACGCGTCGCGCGATACACAATTGCTGCCATCACGCGTGTAAGGCCACAAGCACTGGCTTTTTTTCAAATCGTCAGTGATAAATACACTACCCATCCGAGAGTTAGGTTTTAAAATCCTGAAAAACGCTTATTGGAAATATGACATTATACTGGTTTACGTTTGAAAACATTACAGTACCCAGACAGCACATCTTCGAAACAGGAGGTAGAAGAAATTGCATATTTTGAACGCAGCCACTTAGCTCTTTTAAATTTGTATATTTGGGTTCCTTAGGGCTTGCTGACAAAGAATATGTAAAACGTTACGCAAATAGTCTAGGAATTAATAAATTATAGCCAAAATAAAATAGTGAGGGTGTCAGACAGCACCAAAATCAGAATCGCTCAGTGGCAGAATTTTAGGCCACCATTGTACGGGAAATGAGTCTCTATGTAAACTCCTATTTGATTGGAGCGCAACAAATGTAATACTAAACACGATTGGTTGGGCTATAAATACTATCTTGTGTTGTCAGGGGAAACGTGAAAAAGGAGTACTTTTTTGAAAAGATGTGTAGACATGGTTTCATTGGGTAGAGCTGCGAATATACTCGATTCAGAGCGTCTGTTCATTGCCACATCTTATAATAAACCTACTAAGAAGCAGTGCGTTGAGCACCAGTGTATATTTTTTATAAAATAAAGCCTGGGACATCGGCAGATCGGAGTTGTGCTATATTCATTGCCAGTCAACGAAACTGTTTATTATTCTATGAATTGTGGTAAGCTTGAAATATTCAATATCTTTTAATGAAAATGGAATGTAAATTGATAATTTATGTCTGTATATATGTGTAGTTCAGTAGCAAACATGATGTAAAGCCTATAATGCTCCAGCCTGAACAGAAGGTGTCGGAGGAAAGTAAAACTGCATGGAATGGCCAAACAGTACACTGACACCTAGATGATTGACTAGAAAGAAATAATGCTGGAATTGCAGAGGCGTAGTAACCATTAGGGAGGGAAATACTGGTATAAAATATTTCAGATGAAGCTGACAGTTGGCCTAACGCTCTGAACTTAATGTTTGTGATGTATTGTGCTCAGTGTAGAAAGAGAGTATAAATTAGTTATGACGTAGAAGGTACATCCTTCTTGTTTCAGGGACCGTGGTCTTAAAGTTATTGAGCAGCACCTGGTCAGAGCTTTGCTGAAGCCAGAGGTGGACAGCATACTCCTTGGTCCATATAGCAACCAGTGGGGTGGCTCCAGAACTCATTAAAGTAATCGAGCAGAGGAGTCTTTTACTGCAGTCATCACGCAAGATAAGAGAGTGTGGCCATGGAGCTCAACATTATGTACCCCATCTTAAAATGACACTGTAAAATAAACTTAAGAGGGGAATTTAATTGTTTTAATGCCAGGAACTGAGAACATCTCCAATACTAGTTCCAACAAAGACAAACTATTGAAGTCATGATGACAAATACCAACAGAGCTTGAACAAAACAAAACCAGTATTACCTCAGATTACTACTACACAACTGACACACATAGGATACTATTAATAACATATGTCACTACAAGATTCATATTGATAAATTCTGTATATATAACTTGTAATTAAAATTGATTGTGATTCCTGGTTCCCTTTGTATTTGAATCAGGACACATATACATTCATGACAGCACTGAATACATATTGTTATTTGAAAAGTTATCAGTGACTCCTTTAAGATATCCTTGTAGAGTGTTTTATGTATGTGAGTGTCACAGTGTTGTCAAGTGTGGTGGAATAAATTAAATTGTTTAGCTGTCTGTTGTTGTTATGACTTACACTTCATCATACACATACCCTAGACATATAACGTAGTCATCACACTATTCCAGAATAATTCTGACTGAGGTATACATATGTGGCAGCAAGTAAGGTTATCTTTAATACACTACTCTTATTAGATATAGATACCTTCACAGCTGATCTCAGTCAGTACACTAAGTCCCCTATAAATATTTATAACATCCCACTTCACCACAAAAGTAATGCACTTGCCACCTTTGGTAAGAAAACGGCAAAGTCAAATGACTGGTTTGATGCTTCATCGGATGTGATGGCACCTGTCATTGAATCTAAGCGCAGTGCTATGAATGAATACAAACGTTCACCGAGTGCTAGAACCCTACAGATCCTGAAGGCTACGAGAAGCAAAGTTCAACAAACTGCTCGACGCTGTGCAAATGACTATTGGCTCCAGCTCAGTGAGAGCATCCAGATCGCAGCGCAAACAGGCAACATTAAACAAATGTATGACGGTATAAAGAAAGCACTTGGCCCCCCAAAAAAGTAAGACGGCACCGCTAAAAACCATCAGCGGAGAGAAGCTAACCGATAAGGGTAAGCAGATGGAGAGGTGGGTCGAGCACTACTCTGAGCTTTACGCTAGAGAAAATACCGTTACGCCTGCAGCCCTTGATGCTGTCAAATGTCTGCCAACTATGGAGGAGCTGGATGCCGAACCAACATTAGAGGAACTCAGCAAGGCCATTGATAGCTTGGCCTCTGGCAAAGCACCAGGCAGTGATGGGATTCCTCCTGATTTAATCAAATGCTGCAAGAGCACGCTATTACATCCCCTGCATAGGATGCTGTGCCAGTGCTGGGAAGAGACAACTATTCCTCAAGACATGCGAGATGCCAGGATTGTAACACTATATAAAAATAAAGGAGACAGAAGTGATTGCAATAACTACAGAGGCATCTCTCTTCTTAGTATTGTTGGTAAGGTTTTTGCCAAAGTCATCTTAATGCGACTACACAAGTTAGCTGAGCGCATATATCCAGAGTCACAGTGCGGATTCCGAGCTGGTAGATCAACAACAGACATGATCTTCTCTGTCCGCCAGCTTCAGGAAAAATCAAGAGAGCAGAAAAGACCACTATATATCGCCTTTATAGACCTCACACAAGCATTTGACCTGGTTAGTAGGGATGGACTCTTCAAAATCCTCCTGAAAATAGGCTGCCCCTCTAAAATGCTGGAAATGAAAGTCATTCCATGACGACATGAAGGGAACAGTCCAATATGCTGGAAGCACGTCACAGCCCTTTGATATACGAAGTGGCGTTAAACAAGGCTGTGTTCTGGCTCCTACCCTCTTCGGGATCTTCTTTGCCCTACTCTTGAAACATGCTTTCAGAGATGCAACTGAAGGAATATGCCTTCACACTAGGTCAGATGGCCGTCTGTTTAATCTTTCAAGGCTGAAGGCAAAAACAAAAATCAGAAGGGTCACTATAAGAGACTTGTTGTTCGCTGATGATGCTGCAGTCGTCACTCAAAGCCAACAGGAGCTTCAGAACTTGATGAATCGCTTCACTGAAGCATGCAAGGACTTTGGCCTCACAATAAGTCTAAAGAAATCGAATGTGCTGAGTCAGGATGCGGGTGCTGCACCAGTTATCACTATCGATAACTATGAATTGGCAGTGGTGCATCACTTCACATACCTAGGGTCTACCATCAATGACAAACTCTCACTGGATACAGAAATCGACAGCCGCACTGGCAAAGCTGCAGCTACCTTTGCCCGCCTCACATCGCGTGTTTGGGGAAACTCCAAACTCACAATGAAGACCAAAGCTGCGGTATATAATGCCTGCGTCACCAGCACACTCCTATATAGCAGCGAGACCTGGACGACCTATGCTAAGCAGGAAAGAAGGCTCAATACCTTCCATTTACGGTGTCTACGCCGCATCCTCGGCATCTCGTGGAAAGATAAAGTGACTAATGTCGAGGTGTTGTCACGTGCTGGCCTTCAAAGTATGTATACACTGCTTAGACAGCGCAGACTTCGCTGGCTTGGTCATGTTCGCCGCATGGAAGATGGTCGCATCCCAAAAGATATCTTCTACGGACAACTAGCAGATGGCAGGAGAACAGTTGGGCGACCACAGCTGAGGTTCAAAGATGTGTGCAAGAGAGATATGAGGGCACTGGACATGGATCCAGCAACATGGGAGGATGAAGCTGCCGATCGCACTGAGTGCCAACTCAGATTGGGCGAAGAGAGGCTCACACAACAAGCAGAGGAGGGGAGAAAACGTCGAAAGGAGCACCAGGAAAATAAGAAGCTGAGGGCTGTCAGCTCAGGGGCGCATTCCCATAGTCAGTTATGACTGAAGGGGCTATTATTATTAGGTGGAAAAAAGGTAAAGCTACGTAGCAAGGTAAGAAACAGACACAGGTATGTGAAATAGATATGATACCACGGCTGTCAAACAGTGACCCAGATATCATTGCAGTGTTACACATTGTCAGGCAGAACGTTTTCGTTAATTGATTCCATGCTTCTTTCTTTCTTTAAAAAAAAAAAAAAAAAAGAAAAGTACGCATTCACCAACCCAATTGATGGAGAAACTGTATGGTGATGAGAGAAGGCAGAGACGCACTTCCACCTATATAAGAGAGAGAGAGAGAGATATTGTTATTTGCAGGGCTTCGGAGCCATGGAGTAGGTCGTTTTTAGTGGAGTCGGGAGTCGGTAAAAAATCTCCGAATTCCGAATTTTATGCCGTATAACTAGTAAACAACTGTAGTCTGAGTCGGACTTCTAAAATTTCAGGAGTCGGAGTCGGACTTCTAAAATTTCAGGAGTCGGAGTCGGATAATTTTTTGGCCGACTCCTTAACTTTGGTTATTTGAGACGACGAAGAAGAATACACTGCTACCAGAGGCGTAATCATCAGTGGTTCCAAATTCCAAAGAGGTGATATCTCGCTCTGATGTTGTCTGCGAGAATAGTGTTTTTGTATGATCCAGTTCGTGTTCTGCCCTAATTAGGGACAGACTATGTCCCTTATCTCGTCTGCTGCTATTGTTATTGATCCAGCGGCGCTTGGGTCGTCTCCCTTCGGTCCAATGCCATGTTAAGATGTCTGCATGTTTTCGCAAGTTTTGTTTCTCTGTACAAGGTGTTCCACTTATCTGGCCTTAGAGGAAGGGGCATTGTCCTAACATCATCGAGTGCTGGGCACTCAAAGAGATGGTGGTCAACAGTTTCGAAGGGGTAGTTACATAGCTGGCACTCTGGAGAGTGTTGTGGTTGGATACTGTTCAAGTGATTGTTGAGCGGTATATGTTGTGTTCTGAGAGGAAAAATGGTACACTGATCCCTCCTTGTAAGATGGCCGATGTGCTAGGTAATCGTTCTGCATTTCCGTACACATTAAGGTCTCGGACTACGGCGGTCTCTAGTTACGGCTACCCGACGATACGAACGGGTCTATAAGACCCACTAATTCTTTTTTTATTTCAACTAAATTTCAGTTATTATTAAACTATTGTGGCGATATCCGTTCGTTACTTGCGAACGAGGGAAATTAGTTCTGTACTTGTAGAAATGGCTGACGTACATCAGTCGTCACTGACACATTGGTATATGAGCGAGTCATTATTTTTAGTCTACTATGTTCTCGTTTCCTGTAGTCTCGCGTAGGTTAGAGATACCATAACATTTTTTTTATTTTAGTTCGAATTGTTTGTATTTTGCATTTCACTTTAATTTACCCCATTGTCGTTATATAATAGGGGGTGGGAGTGGCTCAGAGGTATGGCGTCCGCCTCGTATTCAAGAGGTACTGGGTTCGAATCCCAATTTGAAGCATTATAATTTATTGAAATATTATTTTCAGACCCAGTGGTCCTAATTACGTCATACTCCCCCCGTCTCATGGGTTAAAAATTAAAATTAATAAAAAAAAAATAGGTTTAAAAAAACGTTAAAAATTCCACGGCAGTTGGAAATCGTAAAGAGTAGATCCATCAGGCCGCTGCCCTGACAAAATTTAAAAATTAGGAAACCTACCCACCACAAAATATTTATAGAATGTGTGATTCCTGTATATTATATACACACACTGGGATTCTCGTCGGTTCCTATACATTATATACACACATTGGGATTGTCGCCGGTGCTACAGAGTTCGTGCACTGCGCTGAGATCCTCCTTGTGTGATCTAAGGAAGGAGATCGGAGCACTGATGGCGTTGTCCGTGTGCAATGAAGATAGTCCTTAAAAACCAAACCAAACCATTGTCATTATTAATAAACTTCAGGTATTATTCGATTTAAAAAAACCCACGCAAATATGAATCTTCAACTCAAATGTCAAATCCGTCACATTGTATGGCTCTGAAACATGGAGAACAACAAAAACAACAACCCAAAAGTTATAGACATTCATAAATGGGTGCTTGCGTAGAATAGATGGATTGAAATGTGTGACGTACGTCTAGTTTGACTAGTGAATTTTCCCTGATATGATGGATGATTTAAAGGGACCTTTAGCTTTTCATAACATTAGAACCCCTGAACATTTGTTGTAACTTTTCGTTTGCCAGAACGCATTCCACCGGGACTCATGTAGGATACAGCGACGAGATCAAAGAGACAGACCGAGGGATCTTAGGGGAGACAGTAGTTTTCCCTGATACGAGACGCAGTTGCTTGCCGCTAATTTCGCGTCTCGGTGTCAATCGAGGAACCGAGCGAACGGGGGAAAGCGAAACGGGCAGCAGCGAGCGGATACGAAGACCAGGGGGCGGCTTCTTCTCTTGATTTGGCGGTCAGATCCCCAAAAGTTCGTGAGATCAAATAAGTTGTCAAGTTTATCATGTCCCACTCAACTTACATTCCATTTCAGCTAAATAGACCATGAAGAACTAGACACGTTATCACTTGCTGGCCAGACTTTTACAGAAGCACTAGCTTTATTGAAATCTGGTTATAGATTTTCCCCTGGATTTTATATATATTTGCAGTGATTTCTAATTCTGTGCAAAGCGGTAAAATATATATTGTGTAAAGTGATCAGTGGTCTAGTCATTCTATTTCAAGGGATTTTGTGTTAATTTAAATCTATTTAATTAAACCATCTCAAGAGTTCCAGTTTTAAATATAATGATCTATCTATTATATTATTTCAAAAGATAATAGATGCTTAAATTAACTTTTAAGGTCGCGAAGGAATTTATAATTAATAAATTCAGTTAAGTCCTAGTTTTATAGATGTGTGTTTTTAACCACTAGAACTCGCGCAGTGTTTATTAAATACATAATTAAATACTCGAGTGTATTATAGGCTTAACGGGAAATTCATCGCGCTTTAGAAGATTATTTGTTTTCGGTATATTACATGTCTTTTTTTTCTTTTCATACAGAGTGATCGTAACCTGTGCGATCCCAGCATTAAGAAAGCAATAAAGAAATCAATCTAAGCAAAGCAAAGCATAAACAGTGTAGAGTTCCCCTGACGCAGAACTTGTTGAGACTGTGTAAATTTTTAATCTTTGAGGCGATTCTATGTTTGGAATTCCGCTATCTAACTTATAGCAAAGAAAGCACACCCAAAGACAAATTTAACGCACCATCAAACAACTTAAGTCGTAACGGGAAGAAGAACACTGGCCCGAGCTTTGTTAGTTTACTGACACAGAGAGATAATTCATAATTTCCTGAACAGTGATGTGACTAGTTTTCTCACTGGACTTAAACCATACCTCACGGATAAAGTGTACCAGCACGCGTAAGAATTTTATTATCCGCGGCATAGTCAAATAGACCACACATCCTCACCCCGGTATCAGAGACCGTGCCCTCCCATAGAAACTGTTATTAAGAAAAGAGACACAACTACAGATTCATTTTCCAGCGATTACGGGATCCTTTTATGTGCTGACCGCCTACCCGCTAATCTGGGGCTAGAACTTGAACAAACACTCATACATTTAGTTGAGGTGTAACTGCTGTTGTGTTATTCTATGGAGTGCAAGATTTTTTCACAATCGGTAAGTGAGAGCAAGATGAGTGAAGGCCTTTGCTAGCGCGTGTATGAATGACAGGAAATTAATTCTTTTGTGTGACCATTTTGTTAACTTGCTTACCTGGTAACATATATCTTTTCTGTATACCCTACATTGTTCCTTTAAGTGGGATAGTTGATAATTTGTTAACTCTGTTTAAAACCACCTCCTTTCCATTTGCTTAGTAAAGGGAAGAACAGCTGGGAAGAACAGGTTTTTTTTTCTATCACCTATACCTAATTTTGTAACACCTCTTTCAGAGTAATTAACTTCACTGTTAGGTTAACGTACCTGTGTTCCTGAGATTATCTATCTCTGGACTGGGTTTGTCTTTGTCTAATAAGCGGGAAGGGCTTAGTCGATACCAATCTTCTTCACCCCCTCCCAAATTTGTTATTTGCATTTGTGTACTTATGATAATTTATGTAATATCTGATATTTCTAGTGATCGATGTTTAAAGTGAATAAAATCACATAAACTCATTTAGTTCTGTGTGGTGGATATACCCAAAGCCCAACATTTCCCCTATTCGTTTAATATAGTTTGTATCAACGTCGTGTGTGTGTTTGAAAACACCAAATCGGTGAGCGCGCAGATGCGAGTCTGGAAAACTGGCAAATAATTGTTTGACCAGGAGAGTGAAAGAGAAGATTGAGAGACACGATTTGTCGTAAATAAGTATGTCTTTACTCTCCTCCAGCACGCTGTGAAGTAACTATTAAATCTCTACATTTTCTATCACTGAGCTTTCCATCATCATTTTCCACTCTAAACCGGAACCACTATTTCTACGACTCTTTTCTCTCAAAATAAATTTACGACAATATTTGGCCGGCTCGTCTGGGATAATTTTGAGATACATTTGATGCACACATATTTGTGGGCTGGTTCTGGGATCTTGAGCTACATTTGAGGCAATCGCATAGCCGGGTTAAAGATATTTTGAGTCTGATTTAGTTTGGGTCTAACTAGGTAGAGTGTGAATGATTTGTCTTTGTGAATTAGGGAAATAAATAAATAATTACACCCCTAGACAAACGTTCTTTAAGTATTTGGGTTGTCCACACAGCATATTTACAGGTTGTTTTCTCTCCACAGCAGTAGAAAGTACAGATAAACAAATATATTTGCTATTTTAATTATCCTCTGGCGGAGATAATTATATTTCTTTCTTTATAAAAGTTGCTGGGATTGCGTGATTGTTTTACAGTCACTAAGGTTTTTGAAGTCAAAAAGAGTTGAGCTTAGCTAAAGACGGATTGTTCTGATTTTTAAAAATTAAGTTAACAACGTCTCATCTCAATAATTGACTTTAGGGACGGAGTTTGTTGTCAGAGATTTAAAATTTAGGGGAAATTTTTTTCTCCTTTTAAATTGTTTTAATATAAATTTTTCTCTACTGTTAGTAAAAGTAGATTCTTTTCCAGTGTAACTTACCATTTAGTGGCATAGTCGCTTGCGTTTAGAGCCTTAATTGCCAGATAATAGCAGCGATAAGTTTGCACAGTACAGGTAGGAGGTAACACAGGTAAATTTGTACTTGTGTTTTTTTTTTCTCTAGCGGTTCAGAGTTCCTCCCTTTCGCGTTTCTTCTTACTAGTTCTCTAAGCATACTTCATCTTATTCTTTAACAATGGCAGAGAGGATAAAGATGAGGTCCATCTTGAGGCTGGAAGCGAAAGAGGCAGGATTAGATGCAGAAGCTGCAAACGCGTTTATTAACCAAGAATTGGAAATATATGACGCGGAGCAACAGAGAGCCGAAGCTGAGAGGAAGGCGAAGCAACAGAGAGCCGAAGCTGAGAGGAAGGAAGAGAAAGAAAGAACAGAGAGGAGAGAAGCCCAGGAGAGGGAAGATAAGAAAGAAGCGGAAGAACGTCTTTTGGAACAGAAGAAAATTGAAGCAGAGATGGAAACTCGCAGAGAGAGAGAGAGAGAGAGACAAGGAAAGACAGCATCAACTGGCGCTTAAGGCTCTAGAGAGTCGGGGCGCCTCTACTTCGACTAACGGAGAGCCGTCTTCGCCCCAGTCTCAATCAATGGACCTCTCCAGTACTCAATCTGCCCAATTAACTGCTATGTCGTTTTCTTTAGAATCTTTTCCTAGCCCTAACGAAAAAATTGACAGCTACCTAGAAAAATTCGAGAGACTCGCGAATCTTTATGGGTTAGAGAGTACCCGCTGGGCGCTCAAACTTTCAACGTCACTGAAAGGCAATGCTTATGACGTGTACACAAAGCTGGGACCGAATCAACATGATTACGACATATTGAAAAAGGCCTTACTACAGCAGTTTGAGATGACTGCCCGAAAGTTTCTGCAGTTGTTCAGAAACAGCCGAAAAGAGAGCACGGAAACATTTCCACAGTTCTCTTCACGTCTCACGGGTTATCTGACAATGTGCATTGAATTATCTGACCTACCTCTTTCATATGAGGGACTCCTCGAACTTGTTCTTGTGGAGCAGATAAAATCCACTTTGTCGAATTAAACACGTAGATTTTCGGCTGAACAGGGGGCAGTCAGGCTTGAAGACATACTCAATAAAGCCGAACGCTATAGCAATGCAATGGCCGAACTTCCCAGCACTAAACGAAAACCCACCGATGAGCCATCTCGAAAACAGAATCTAGAACAGGCATCCTATTCTTCCACTTCCTCTCAACATTATAACCAACGAGATAACAATACCCAGAAACCTCCCCAGGAAAAATCGAAATTCTACAAAACCCGATACCCCCCCAACAACAATTCTGATCAACCCAACAAGCCTACGTGGCAGCGCGGCCACCAAGGTCAAGGAAAAGGGAAGACCCCTACACCAGGAACGTCTGATCAGGGCAAACAAACCGGTGCAAACCGCATTGGATGTTTGCATACAGCCTCGAAAGGTAGAGTCAATGTCAGTGATTCTCAACCTGAGGGGGACCGACCCTGAACTCGAGGAACTGTAATTTTGAACGGTACCTCCACTACTTGTCTTTTTGACACTGGATTAAGTTTTGATTGTATTGTCGCTAGGCACCTAGTCAAACCCGGTCAGGAGACAGAGGAAACCGTCAAACTTAGTGGAGTTTTCAGGAGTGACGCACCCAGGACGCTTCCTATCGCACTGGTAGAAATACACTCTGACTTTGTCAGAGGAGTTATTAAAGCGGCCATAATGGATGATCCGATCTACCCAGTTATCCTGGGATGTAGATATGTGTTCATTGGGAGACCTAAGGAGCCGATTGTGGCAGCGGTAACCACAAGAGGGCAAGCCAAGAAGGAGAGGGAGCCTGCGCCAAACTTGTTGCCGAATGAACTGAAGGAGGCGCAACAAAAGGACCCTACTCTGGCGCCCTGCTTTAAAAAACTGCCCATGGCTAAGGACCCCAGACACAACGGAGACATCTTTTCTAAGGATGGTGTATTGTATCGTAGAACGGGCAACCCGGACACGGGGAATAACCAGCTCCTAGTACCGACGCAATACAGAAACCAGATCTTAGAAATGGGGCACTCTCTTCCCTTTAGCGGACACATGGGACAAAACGCCACTATTCAGCGAATAAAAAACCACTATTGGTGGCCAGGAATGAACTCTGACATTGTCAGGTATGTGAAATCCTGCGCCCAGTGCCAACGGGTAGCACCCAAGCACTTGACACCCCCAGTACCTATGGGGCAAATGCCAATAGTAGGGACTCCATTTGAACGGGTTGCTGTCGACATTATTGGTCCTCTGGAAAAGACCAAAAGAAGGAACAGGTTCATCCTGACCTTAGTTGACACTTGCACTATGTGGGCCGAAGCCGTACCGCTACCATGCACTAATTCCAAGCATGTCGCAGAAGCCCTTGTGCAAATTTTTACACGGTTGGGATTCCCTCAACAAGTTTTGACGGACAATGGATCCCAATTCCGTAGCCTGTTAATGGAGGAGATCTTTAAGATCTTGAGGGCCAAACATATCCACACAAGTCCCTACCATCCGGCCGGAAATGGGCTCGTGGAACGTTTTAACGGTACCCTCACCATGATGTTACGTAAGCTGGGTCAGGAGAAACCGGAAGACTGGGACCAATATATATCGGCTGCCTTATTCGCCTACCGAGAGGTACCCCAAGCGTCTACGGGTTTTGCGCCAGCTACACTTTTATTTGGCAGACCTATTAAGGGGCCACTAGAAGCCTTACTTCGGTCCCTGACAGACCAGAAGGCTGACGAGACAGTCGTCTCTGCAAGCAAGTATGTATCTGAGCTTAAGGAAAGGCTAAAGCTAGGATGGGATCTAGCTACTACCAACCTTAAGAAAGCCCGCGCTAAAATTACTAAAAGATACAACAAAGCTGCAAAAGAGAGAGAACTACAACCAGGGGAGAAAGTCCTATTGCTACTTCCAACCGGAAGCAATAAACTTCGCATCGGATGGCAAGGACCGTTTACCGTCCTTAAAAAGATCTCACGTACCAACTACAAGATCTCCATCAAAGGAAAGGAGAAGGTCTTCCACATAAATCTGCTAAAGAAATATTTGGAAAGACCGGTGCCATCCTCCGAGCATCTCCTGGCTGTCGCCATAGCAACGGAAGACGAGGAAGATGATGATGGTTGCATGGAGTATCCACTGCAACCCACAGAATCCTTTAAAGATGTCAAGTTCGGCGACAATCTCTCACCAGAACAACAAACAGAAACTAGGGCTCTACTAAAACAGTACAGTGCAGTTTTAACGGATGTACCTGGTCGAACAAATCTCATTGAATTTGATATGAAATTAACAAACGAGACCCCTGTTCAAACCAGAGTTTACCCCATCCCGTACGCTAAAGCTGATGCACTTCGCGGAGAAATAGACAAGCTGCGTCAGGCAGGAATTATCAGTGAGTCTACATCTCCTTACAGCTCGAGCGTAGTGCTGTTGCAGAAGCCCAATAAGGAAGTTCGGCTGTGCATTGATTACAGGTTGCTAAACGCGGTAACGGAATTCCAGCCCGAACCTCTCCAAACTGTTTCTGAGTTGTTCACCAAGCTCAGCAAAGCAAAGATCTTCTCCAAGATTGACCTCAGCAAAGGTTATTATCAAATACCAGTCAAGGAGGAAATTAAACCTTTGTTAGCTTTCAGCACTAGTGAAGGACATTACACATTTAACGTGATGCCGTTCGGTTTGCATAACGCACCAGGAGTGTTCACCAGGATGATGAGGAAGCTTCTAGAACCTTTGCAAAGTCCCCATATCCATAATTTCATGGATGACATCTTAATTGCATCGGAAACCTATGAAGAACATATTGCTACGGTTGCTATGCTCCTCAGGAGACTACAGGAAACGGGTCTCACAGCCAGACCTAGCAAATGTCTCATCGGGTTTGAACAGTTAGACTTCCTGGGGCACACTATTTCTCACGGATGCAGTTGGCCTATTAAGAAGAACGTGGAGAAAATAGTGGCAGCAAAAAGACCCCGAACGAAGAAAGACGTACGTTCCTTCATATCGCTATGTGCATACTATCAGAAGTACATCCAGAACTTCAACGGACTGACGGCACCTCTGACTGACCTCACAAAGAAAGGTTGTCCTGATAAGGTCATATGGGATCAAAAGTGCGAACACGCGTATAGCACTTTGAAAGGACAGTTGTCTGCATACCCCACCTTGAGGTTGCCTGACCTCAAGAAACCTTTTGTACTGAGAGTCGACGCGTCAGGTCAGGGCATCGGGTCAACACTGCTTCAAGCCGATGACAGTGACCTGAACATGCTATTTCCAGTTGCCTATGGCAGTCGGAAATTAAATAAAGCGGAACGGAACTACAGCGTAGTTGAAAGGGAATGTCTTGCTCTGATTGACGGTATCAGACGCCATCATGAGTTTCTTTATGGTACATCGTTCACGGTGCAAACAGACCACGCTCCGTTAGCATTTCTTGGTGCCAATAAAGAATTTAACGCTAGGATCATGCGTTGGGCCCTCCTTCTAAGCGTCTATTCTTTCAAAGTGGAATATATTCCGGGAAGACAGAATGTCGGGGCTGATTTTCTGAGTAGAAACTGGTCTACAGAGGAAGAAGAGCAAACTGAAGATACCACTCATCCTAAAATCACCAATCAGGTCACCTCCATTGTCAAAAATGAAAACATGAAAAACGGTTTCATGTCTAAAAGTGGGGACGATTGTGACGTACGTCTAGTTTGACTAGTGAATTTTCCCTGATATGATGGATGATTTAAAGGGACCTTTAGCTTTTCATAACATTAGAACCCCTGAACATTTGTTGTAACTTTTCGTTTGCCAGAACGCATTCCACCGGGACTCATGTAGGATACAGCGACGAGATCAAAGAGACAGACCGAGGGATCTTAGGGGAGACTATCGGCGCTATCAAAGACAGTAGTTTTCCCTGATACGAGACGCAGTTGCTTGCCGCTAATTTCGCGTCTCGGTGTCAATCGAGGAACCGAGCGAACGGGGGAAAGCGAAACGGGCAGCAGCGAGCGGATACGAAGACCAGGGGGCGGCTTCTTCTCTTGATTTGGCGGTCAGATCCCCAAAAGTTCGTGAGATCAAATAAGTTGTCAAGTTTATCATGTCCCACTCAACTTACATTCCATTTTAGCTAAATAGACCATGAAGAACTAGACACGTTATCACTCGCTGGCCAGACTTTTACAGAAGCACTAGCTTTATTGAAATCTTGTTATAGATTTTCCCCTGGATTTTATATATATATTTGCAGTGATTTCTAATTCTGTGCAAAGCGGTAAAATATATATTGTGTAAAGTGATCAGTGGTCTAGTCATTCTATTTCAAGGGATTTTGTGTTAATTTAAATCTATTTAATTAAACCATCTCAAGAGTTCCAGTTTTAAATATAATTATCTATCTATTATATTATTTCAAAAGATAATAGATGCTTAAATTAACTTTTAAAGTCGCGAAGGAATTTATAATTAATAAATTCAGTTAAGTCCTAGTTTTATAGATGTGTGTTTTTAACCACTAGAACTCGCGCAGTGTTTATTAAATACATAATTAAATACTCGAGTGTATTATAGGCTTAACGGGAAATTCATCGCGCTTTAGAAGGTTATTTGTTTTCGGTATATTACATGTCTTTTTTTTTCTTTTCATACAGAGTGATCGTAACCTGTGCGATCCCAGCATTAAGAAAGCAATAAAGAAATCAATCTAAGCAAAGCAAAGCATAAACAGTGTGTAGAGTTCCCCTGACGCAGAACTTGTTGAGACTGTGTAAATTTTTAATCTTTGAGGCGATTCTATGTTTAGAATTCCGCTATCTAACTTATAGCAAAGAAAGCACACCCAAAGACAAATTTAACGCACCATCAAACAACTTAAGTCGTAACGGGAAGAAGAACACTGGCCCGAGCTTTGTTAGTTTACTGACACAGAGAGATAATTCATAATTTCCTGAACAGTGATGTGACTAGTTTTCTCACTGGACTTAAACCATACCTCACGGATAAAGTGTACCAGCACGCGTAAGAATTTTATTATCCGCGGCATAGTCAAATAGACCACACATCCTCACCCCGGTATCAGAGACCGTGCCCTCCCATAGAAACTGTTATTAAGAAAAGAGACACAACTACAGATTCATTTTCCAGCGATTACGGGATCCTTTTATGTGCTGACCGCCTACCCGCTAATCTGGGGCTAGAACTTGAACAAACACTCATACATTTAGTTGAGGTGTAACTGCTGTTGTGTTATTCTATGGAGTGCAAGATTTTTTTCACAATCGGTAAGTGAGAGCAAGATGAGTGAAGGCCTTTGCTAGCGCGTGTATGAATGACAGGAAATTAATTCTTTTGTGTGACCATTTTGTTAACTTGCTTACCTGGTAACATATATCTTTTCTGTATACCCTACATTGTTCCTTTAAGTGGGATAGTTGATAATTTGTTAACTCTGTTTAAAACCACCTCCTTTCCATTTGCTTAGTAAAGGGAAGAACAGCTGGGAAGAACAGGTTTTTTTTTTCTATCACCTATACCTAATTTTGTAACACCTCTTTCAGAGTAATTAACTTCACTGTTAGGTTAACGTACCTGTGTTCCTGAGATTATCTATCTCTGGACTGGGTTTGTCTTTGTCTAATAAGCGGGAAGGGCTTAGTCGATACCAATCTTCTTCACCCCTCCCAAATTTGTTATTTGCATTTGTGTACTTATGATAATTTATGTAATATCTGATATTTCTAGTGATCGATGTTTAAAGTGAATAAAATCACATAAACTCATTTAGTTCTGTGTGGTGGATATACCCAAAGCCCAACATTTCCCCTATTCGTTTAATATAGTTTGTATCAACGTCGTGTGTGTGTTTGAAAACACCAAATCGGTGAGCGCGCAGATGCGAGTCTGGAAAACTGGCAAATAATTGTTTGACCAGGAGAGTGAAAGAGAAGATTGAGAGACACGATTTGTCGTAAATAAGTCTGTCTTTACTCTCCTCCAGCACGCTGTGAAGTAACTATTAAATCTCTACATTTTCTATCACTGAGCTTTCCATCATCATTTTCCACTCTAAACCGGACCACTATTTCTACGACTCTTTTCTCTCAAAATAAATTTACGACAAAATGGTATAACAAGACTACCAATGTGAAATTGATGACAAGAACCAGACAAGTGCCAGTGGAAGAAGAGCTGAGAAGACGGCGCGGGCGATGGATAGGACACACACTGAGGAAACCTGTTGATAGCATTACAAGGCAGTCCTTGTTATGGAATCCCAATGGAAAGAGAAGCAGGGGTAGACAGAAAAAAAGACATACTGGAGACAGAAGTGAAAATGATGAGGAAGACGTGGACAGAACGTGAACCGATGGCATGTGACAGGAGGACTTGGTATGTGACAGGAGGACTTGGTATGTGACAGGAGGACTTGGTATGTGACAGGAGAACTTGGTATATGTTTGTTGAAGGTCTATGCTCCCTGGGGAGATAAAGGCTGTTGATTGATTGTTCGGTAAAATAAATATTATAAAGCATTGTGTTTCTTCATCTTCTACTTCTCTCTTTCTTCCGCCTTTTAACTCCCAAGGAGCGTAGGCCTTCAACAAACTTATGCCAAGACTTCCTGTCCTGTGCCATCAGCTCAAGGTCTTTCTGTGTCCTCCTCAGCCCTTTCATATCTGTATCCAGTTCTCTTTTCGGTGCGTTCTTTTATCTTCCTTATTCCAGGTGCCGAATCTGGAGGTTCTCCTAGTAGAAAGAAGGTTAGTTGGCAACGCTGACTTCTTTTGGCTTTCTCTGTTGTGTCATGCGCCTCCCTGCCAGAGGACCTTCTGTCTTGGATGGCTGAGTTTTAATTTCCGTAGTTGACCTGTCCATTGTTTGTTGAAGATTTTGTAGTTTAACTACCCGCATATATCGTTGGGTTGTCGAAAGCTAAAACTGCCAAGCATTTCTTGTTACGGTTACTTTTACGTTGTTATATGGTCTAGTTCAGTGTTTCCCAAACTTTTTTTGGTCACCGCCCCCTTGGCTCTCAGGGCATGTCCCCAGCGGCCCCCTCCTCCCCCCTGCATTTCCCCCTCCCCCTGCATTTCCCCAAATTACATAAAAAAATGTAAAGAGTGAAAAGTAAGAGTAACTGTTAATACAGTAACAACTAATTGCTCAATTTATCACATTCTAATATAAAGCTGCAGATACGCTTATTTATTAACTTAATTTAAAAAGAAAAACTTTATTACTTAACGATGTAAAACAAACTTCTTCTTCCTCGTTCGTCCTGAAAAGGACGTTGGTTGCGTTGTGTCTGTTTACAGCAGAGCTGCGATATTTGCGCCTTTTGGCCGGCACATCCGACTTCAGCACGGCATTTTTTGGGACCGGGTTTGCCTTCCCTCTTCGATCCCTACTCTCTCAGCCAGACTGCAGTGATGCAGCCTGTTTCCAGGACCACCACGTGGAGGTGGAGTAGGGTCTTGGTCAGCTCTGGTTCGCTGACCCTGACGCAAGCAGTCAAGCTATGGGTTGCTGACTGCATTCTCTATTGCTGCGTCTTTGGGTCCCGTAAATATACCAGGTACAGCTTCTTTTAAGAAAGCGATAAACCCGCAGTAACAACCAATCATTGATGGTGCCCCCATCTGTTGCACAAGCAAGAATGTTAGTAAGCGGAATGTCCTTCTCTTTGAAAAATTTCTCTACTACACGAAATATTGACTCCCCTTTTGTAACAGTTACTAGTTGCTTAGCTAATACCAACTCTTGAACCAAGCTTTCATCTTTTACGAAGCGAACATATGCAAGAAGCAAAGATTCGCTGCTAGGCAAAGTTGACTCATCCAACTGCAATGCAAATTCTGTTGTCCTAAGTATGCTGCACAATGTATTTTCAACATTCTCAGCCATTTCGTCTATTCTTCTTTGAACAGAGGTATTGCTGAGCGGAATTGCTTTAATTATTTGTTCAGGTAACTTATGCATAACTGTACTCACAAACTCTCTTATAGCTGGCAAAATAAAATTTTCTGCGATTGTATGAGACTTTCCAGATTTAGCTATCAGCAATGAAATTTTGTATGAAGCTCGCAAACCATCACAGCTTTGTTGTGAAGTGTTGACAAACATGTCACGGACTCTTTTACGTTTCTGAAAGTTTTCACGAAGTGACTGATAATATGTCAAATTTTTATCTGTTTTATCTGGGTGAATTTTTTTCAAATGTTCAAGTAGTCTGGAAGGTTTCATCGCCTCATTTGAAAAGGCCCCTCACATAATAGACACATTGGCAGTTGTTGGTTATTTAGTGCTGGAATAAATGCATATTTCAGATATTCCACGCTGTATTGCATGCACTTCTTTTTGGTTTGTTCTGCTTTTGCCATATTTGTTCTGAATTCTGGAACAAAGAATTGATTTTACAATTTTGCAGATAGAAAAATGTTCGTCGAGTAAACAACAAAAACTGATTTAAAAGTGGCTTTACAAAAATGTTGACACAGATGTTCTTACCAGTTTACTCTTCTATTTTATAAAGTTTCTTAACCATAGCCATAAATAAATTAGAAAAATACAACAATCAGAAAAAAACACAATTAGCAACAGCCACACCAACACTGAAGTAACCCAATAATCATTTCATAAAGCATAATAATAGTTATATAATATAATCAAAATATAAAATAACGCACTATAATGATAGGTCTTCAGATTTAAAAATTGAGAGACAGTAGCCTAACTACAAAGTGTGGAGATCCCGGTAACAAATTAAAAGGATGTTATATAATGGATTGAACAGAAATATTCAATATACGGCAAATCTGTATCAAAATGTATCTGCTTAATTAATAATTAATGTTAGTAAACTGATGCTAGCTCTGTGCAAACAAACAAAAAATATAAGTAAGAAAACTTACCTTATCGACAGGATGAAATTGTTTGATACCCGGTACACGCTTATTTGAAACCACTGTTCACAAGAAAAGCTGAGAAAGTTTGTTGGTTTTGCTCATAGCCAGCGCAAAGTTGAAATAGACAGGAAATGTACATCGCGCCAGTCGATTTATGAAAGTCTGAATGTAAGGTAGGAAAGCCGGTTCAGAGGATCAAAGACTGATTTATAATGCCAAGTACCGTTAAAAACTTTCTCCCTTGAACCTTTTCTCTTATTTATTACCAATCTGCGAATATCTAGTTACCACTAGCCCCCGCAAATACTGAGACAATAAATTCCTCAACAAAGCTAAGTTGGTACTTTCTGAATCACCGGCAAGTATCTAATTTCGTCCATGCCATCGGCACGGATCATTTCTCTTCCTTCAGGAGTGAACGAATGGACAATAGGTGTTTGGTTGACCCCCTTTCCTAGCAGTTCCCGATTACCGTTTATGGTCAGCGAAGGTTACCTGAGCTCAGAACGACACGCATAGATGAAACTATGCCCTGCTTAATGATCCTAGTAACACAACCATCCACATCGTCCCCGCTTCACTGATGCTGTCTCTCAAATCCACAATTCCTTTCTTCCCCGCACGTACTGAACTAGCTTGTCAAATCCTGAACCCCCCCCCCCCCCCCCCCCCTACTAAACGCCCACTGTTTACTACTGAACGCCCCCCTCTGGCCCATTTTTTCCGTATCGCCCCCTTGGACCCTTCCAAAGCCCCCCGGGGGGGGGGGGGGGGTGGTACCGCCCACTTTGGGAACCGCTGGTCTAGTTGCTATTATTACCGTGTGTTGATATATCTTCACAACAAATGGTACGTTATTTCAGCATGCTGTATATCATTTAAGTGGTCCTTTTTCGTGGTTACCTTTCTTCAACGAGCGTCCGGTGGGCTAATCGGTTAGAGCGCCTGTCTCTTGCGGCAAAGTTGTCGAAACCTGGTGGTGTCACGGTGCATTCTACCCAGCGGTAAATGGGTACTTGACTCAGCTCTTGAGTTAGGGAAGGAAAAAGCAGTGAGGAAGGAACTGGTCATAAAACTGGACCTCATATAGAGAAGTCTTTAACACATTACTTCCCTAGTTCATGAAGGTTGTCGGCCATTGATTTAATGTAAATTTGTCCGTGGTACTGAAAGCCTATCATGAATCTCATCTTCATTGATGCCTTCTTTGTTTTTTAAATTGTTGATCTTAGTTTTGTTGTCTGGCTCTTTCATGTTTTATTATGTTTTTATACATGGTCAATCCTTATTAATGATGGGCTACTATCATGGTGTAACCTTGACATTTGCTGCTAATACAGTACTTGTGAGCGGCCGATTGACAGAGTGGTTAGATCGGTCTCTCGCGGCAAAGGTTCTGAGTTGGATTCACGATATCGTCATGCCCCAGTTTACCCAGCTGTAAATTGTTACCTGGCCTTTCTCATGAGACACATCTCCAATCCAACCTGCAAGTCTGGAAGGAAGAGCTGGAGAAGAGAGGGATGGTCATAAGCAGCTCTAAAACAAAATCCATGGTGATATCACGAGAAGAAAGAAAACATCAGATTAAGTTGGGAGAACAGGTCCTGGAGCAGGTCGACCACTTTAAATATCTCGGAGCTATTATAGACCGAAAGGGGGGCATCAAAGAAGAGTTGGCCACTCGAAAAGCAGCGGCTGGGAGACTTTATCAGGCCATAAATCGAGGATTCCTCAGCAAGAAAGAGGTTGGTAAGAAAACGAAGATGGCTGTATACCGCTCCACCTATGTCCCAGTCTTGACATATGGATGCGAGTCATGGGCAATGACTACAACCCACAAAAGCCAGATCCAAACCTCAGAAATGAGGTATCTGGGGAAGGTGGTTGAAGTAACAAGAAGAGACATGGTCCGCAACCAGACGATACGTCAAGGCCTAAAATCCCACCCGCTGCAGACCCAAATAGAACAGTCCCAACTAAGATGGTTTGGCCATGTCTGCAGAATGGGAGAAGATCGGCTACCACGACAAGCATGGGAAACAAAGAGCCAGGGATCCAGACCTCCAGGACGACCCAGAGTCCGCGGGGAGGACAACATTAGACAATCTTTGAAGGACCGAGGACTAGAATGGAACCAGGCCAGGAAGAAGACAGCTGATAGAATAGTCTGGCGCTCTCTCTTCCAAACCTCTATACCTCACGGTAGAAGAGGAACGACTAAGTAAGTAAGTAAGTAAGTAAATTGTTACCTGGCCTTTCTCATGATTTAGGGAAGGAAAAGGCAGCGAGGAGGGGAACTGGTCACCCTCACCTCTCGATGCTGGACCGAGTATAGTGAAGTCTCTAACACTTCACTACGGCAGTATCTGTTATGGGACTTCTATTACCTTTGAACTTGTGCTGTTATTCTTTGTCATTTTCCATAGCAGTGAGTGAAATTCTGCGGAGGTCCTTACCTGACAGCAGGGACCCCAACCCTTTTCGTTTCTTGTACTCCGTCGGCTTTTAGTAAATTTTCCCATAACCCCCTTTTCAGTATGGAAGGAAGTAAGGAAGTAAATTCTAGACTTTAGCTTTAAATGTAAGAACATTTGATACTCTACATTTTTAGTATGATATAACTGTTAAATGTTTATCATAACGAAGTCAAATAAATTAGTAATACACGTGATCTGTTTCTTGCCAACCAACAGTGTTGTTACTTGTACAGTTTTTGAAAGAGGTACCCACGTATCATGTTCAGCCTCAAGTTTGTATCTTGTTTTAGATTTGACTGAGAACAGGACTGAAAATCCTGATTCACATAGATAAGTTGCTATCATAAAACTGTTAAATGTTTATCATAACGTAGTCACATAAATTTTTAAGACCTGTGATCACACAGATACTGTAAGTGGTTATCAACGAAAATGTTTTTTTTTTTAACAGCATGATAATGTAGTTATTTACTAATTATTTCCCGTAGAGGCTTGACAAGGTTCTCGTACCCCCGGAGGGTCGCTTACCCAGGATTGGGACCGCCTGTCTTACAGTATCGGATTATATGTTGTAGTTAACCTAGTAATCATCTGATTGAACAGAGTGGTTCGTGCGCTGGTCTTTGGCGGCAAAAGTGCCGGGTTTGATTGACGGTATAGTCATGCTCCAGTCTACCTCGCTGTAAAATAAATGGGTACCTGGCTCAACTCTTGAGTTAGGGAAGGAAAATGCACCGAGAAAGGCAGCTGGTCACCCCCACCTCTCGATGCTGGACATAGTATAGTGAAGGCTGTAACATCACTACTCGGCTGTGGGATTGCATTTTTTTAGTTAACCGAGTGACTGGCGCGTTCTCTTAATTGCAAGGCTGACGGTTTCAGTTGATTCATTCATTTCCATATTAATTTCATATGGAGCACGTGGCCACCATTGCAGCTGATTCTCTCGAAGGAAGCGTACGTCAAATCATTTATTTGCTGTTGCAGTTGTGGTTTCTGTAACAATGTAAGCATAGAACACGTCGCATTCGCGCATGCGTAGCTGATGATGTGTAATGTGTTGACGGCTGGATATTATGAGTTTTATTTATTCGAGGAGCATTACCGCTCACGAACGCGTTAACCACAAAAAAGAAAAAAAAAAACGTGTCAATTTTTAATATCCTATCAATCAAGATGGCTGTGTAATCACAAAATGGTCTCTGGCATGCGCTGGCAACACGAAACGTGATGCGCGTGCTGTAAATGCAACGTGCAGACTACACGGACATTTCGCCAGACGAAAAGCAGTTGCAGTTCTGTTCATGTATACAGTTTTTATTCCTGTTGATAGCATTACTGGGCAGTCCTTGCTTTTAAATCCCCAGGGTAAGGGAGAGGAAGGCCAAAGAACACGCGGAGAAGAGAAAGGGAGGCAGACATAGAGAGACCTTGAGCTGTAGGTACGATACAGGAAGACTTGGAATACATTTGTTAAAGACCCATGCTCCGCTGGGCGCTGAAGGGTGAGGATGATGACATAGTTTTTATTGAGATGAGATCAGTGGCAACCTCAAAAACGAGGGCTGGCTGTAACTGCTCAAGAGTTTTCTGTTTTACCTTGATAGAACACTACGTGATTATTTCCTGTACATCAGTTGAACATGCCTTCCCAATTATAAAGATATAAGGAGAACAAACCCGAGGCCTGTAAACAGTAAATAAATGAGAGATCATGCTAATGACCTCTGTCCACGAAGCACTATTTTTGTGTTGCCTAGTTGGCAGAGAGGATAGTAACGATTCGCTCCCGTAGCTAGACGGTGGTGTCGTTCGGAAGGTCCTGGGTTCGACTCCCGGTAATTTTATCACTCCTGTTGTCTAGTCTTCTACTTCTTTATTTCTCACGAGTGCCGGAAACAGACCTTTGTGTATTATTTATTTATTTACTTCCCAATTATAGCCTAGCATCTTCTTATCTGTTTCATCACCATCATCTTCCCAAGGAGAATGTGCCGTCAACAAACTTTAGCCAAGTTTTCCAGCCCCATGCAGTCAATTCTCGGTTCTTTCCATGTCTATTTCATGCCCTTTGTGTCTTTTCCACCTCTCTTCTCCATGGGTTCATTGGTCTCCCAGTACCTTTCTTACCCTGGAGATTCCAGAACAAGGACTGTCTGGTAATGCTATCAAATGGTTTCGTCTAATGTATATCCTATCCATCTCCAGCGTCGTATCCTCTAATGTGTGTCCTATCCATCTCCAGCGTCGTATCCTCTAATGTGTGTCCTATCCATCTCCAGCGTCGTATCTTCTAATGTATGTCCTATCCATCTCCAGCGTCGTATCCTCTAATGTGTGTCCTATCCATCTCCAGCGTCGTATCCTCTAATGTGTGTCCTATCCATCTCCAGCGTCGTATCCTCTAATGTGTGTCCTATCCATCTCCAGCGTCGTATCCTCTAATGTGTGTCCTATCCATCTCCTTCGTCGTATCCTCTAATGTATGTCCTATCCATCTCCAGCGTCGTATCTTCTAATGTATGTCCTATCCATCTCCAGCGTCGTATCCTCTAATGTATGTCCTATCCATCTCCAGCGTCGTATCCTCTAATGTATGTCCTATCCATCTCCAGTGTCGTATCCTCTAATGTGTGTCCTATCCATCTCCAGCGTCGTATCTTCTAATGTATGTCCTATCCATCTCCAGCGTCGTATCCTCTAATGTGTGTCCTATCCATCTCCAGCGTCGTATCTTCTAATGTATGTCCTATCCATCTCCAGCGTCGTATCCTCTAATGTGTGTCCTATCCATCTCTAGCGTCGTATCCTCTAATGTGTGTCCTATCCATCTCTAGCGTCGTATCCTCTAATGTGTGTCCTATCCATCTCCAGCGTCGTATCCTCTAATGTGTGATTGTGAATTCAGTTTCTTTAAATCATCTTTAATTCGGTCTTCGGCACGTTAAACGACCAGAATTAATTCAGGAGCATCGGCCTTCAACAAACACATACCGGACCTCCTGTCGCGTGCTGTCAGCTCAAAAGTTACCTGCATGCTTTCCTCATCATGTTCATTTCTGTCCCTAGTTCTGCTCTTCTGGTTTTTTTTTTAGTCTACCTCTGCCTCTCTTTCCCTGGGGATACCAGAAGAAGGGCTGCCTTGTATTTCTATCACCAGGTTTCCTCAGTGTATGTCCTATGCTTCGCCAGCGTCTTGTTCTCATCTCTTGTTTTGTGTCGTTTTGATGACAAAATCAGTGCCGTCTTAAGGCATGGGCACACTGGACAGTTCCCAGGGGCCCCACGATTCTAGGGGCCCCATGCTGGGATGCTGCCATATTTTTCATCATTTTTATTCCCGTGGGTGGGTAGGGCTGGTAGAGGCCCAGTGCATTGCTTTGCCCAGGGCCAACAATGCTGTTAAGACGGCCCTGGACCAAATAAAATAATATTTTTAATGCATCATCGTTGTTGGCTGATCTAACGTTCACATCATATACTTGTTCTCAAAGTCAGTAGCTTTTATTTCTGTGAGTTCTGGGATGTCTGCCTCCATTCCATTATTATTATTATTTTTTTTTTTTCAAAGCGGGTCTTTAGATTCTCACTTAACTGAAAGGTTTACCGTTGGTAATCATTAGTAACAAATTAAGATTTGTTTTAAACCTACAGACTATGTGACCGATTTAAATCCTATTTAATGATTATTATCTCTGTAGCTTTTTATTAAGCCCTTTCTGCTCGAGGCAAATTTACCGGGTTGGAAACGTGTTAGCGTCTCCGCTCCCGCCTGTAATTGGGTACACGACTCCGCTCTTGAGTTAATGCAGGCAAAGGAAGCGAGGAAGGGAACCAGTCACAGCACCTAAAAAAGCTGAGACCTTGTAGAATATGGTGTCTAACACTTCACTACCTTGCGGCTATATTTTCCGCGGGACTGCCTGTTCTTTTTCACTTTTATTTCCGTTAGTTCTCCAATGTCTAGTTCTCCAATGTCCAGTTCATCTCTTTCCTCCCGTCCCCCTTCTCCCGAAAGCAAGACCTATATAGCATTTTATAATTCAAAGGTTTACAGCTTTTAAACAGTGGTGACAAAATACGAAATATAGAAATACAGACATGAACACAGGACAGCAGACTTGTGGTTAACAGAAGAAAGAGTTTCATCGATCCCGCAGACAGCCCGTGAAAAACACAAAAAGCAGT
This sequence comes from Oreohelix idahoensis, assembly GCA_024509875.1. Taxonomy (NCBI): domain Eukaryota; kingdom Metazoa; phylum Mollusca; class Gastropoda; order Stylommatophora; family Oreohelicidae; genus Oreohelix; species Oreohelix idahoensis. The sequence goes on from JAMPIV010013073.1 coordinate 170,011, forward strand.
GGCGTATCAAGAAAATGTATGTTCGTGGCTCAGTTGAGAGGTGTTATGTTTAGGGGGGAAAGGGTTTAGAAAATTAAGTATTTGCTATAATAATTAATATGATGATTTTTCATCCCAATTTTATTATGTATAATAAAAATTATGGTTTACAATTTTAGTAATTATGTTGTACGAAGTGACAAGTAATTAAAAAAATATTTTAAACACAGGCTTTTAATGCACTAAAAAGCCACAAATAATTTTTCACGGAGTTTATAGCTTGCAGTAAAAAAAATGTAACAGCGCTTATCATAAATTTTATCCATAAGTGTCTAATGAAATATAAAGCAGAAGTTAATTTCATGTAGAATCAGCGCCCCAGGCTTTTTGTCAATTTGATGTTACATTTTTTGACTGCAAGCTATAAACTCCGTGAAAAATTATTAGTGGCTTTTTAGTGCATTAAAAGCCTGTGTTTAAAATATTTTTGTTTACATTTTCTTCTTCTTGTGTTGTTTTGTTGTTGTTTGTACATTTAAGTCACATGTAATCGATCCGCTAATGACATTATCAGTTTGCGATAAACGAGTCCAGAGCACAGGAGGCGGATTGCATTATTCAGTTTATTACACAGAAAGTTAATTAAAATTTTTTTTTTTTAAAATTAGAGTTGTAAATTACAATTTTTTAAATGTAGTTGTCAGTTGCGTGCATGTCTGTGCACGCGCGTGCGATTTAGGGGGGGGGGGGGGGGAAACAAGTTTCAATATTTCTCTCAGGACAGACAATCTTGTTGGAAAGAATACACCTAGATTATTTGCAGTTATCGCCCATTTCACTGATTTCTCCCCAGGCCCCCCCCCCCCCCCCCCCCCCAAACAATCTTGTTGGAATACACCCCCCCCCCCCCACCCCCCCCCCCCCCAGTCTATCCCCCCCCCCCCCCCCCCCCCCCCCCCCCCCCCCCCCCCCCCCACAAAAAAAAAAAAAAAATTAATATTAATTTTAATGCTATTGTTTTTACGACTCTGATCATTACAAACACAAAGTTCCCCCATAAGCGCATACATGCATACACTAGATGTGAACCAACAAAGAATGAGAAGTCAGTGATCGACTATGCCATTGTTCGGAGAAGCTCATTCAAATATGTCCGAGATGCTAGAGTCTGGAGGGGGCCAGAGATTGGAAGTGATCACTACCTGCTAACAATCAAAAGAACAACTGAAAGAGTTGCTCAGCCTAGGAACTGTCCAACATCACGCAAGAAACCAAGTAAACGAGCAGGAGAAATGAGCATTAGGACCTACAAGCTGAGAGAGCCAGAAATTAAGACCAGATATCAGGGGCTTATTGCTGCAGCGGTGAGCAACACAGAAGAACGACCTGATGACTTGGAAACCCTCTGGATTAAATTCAAGGATATCATAAAGACAGCTGCTGCAGAAGCATGCGGTGAAGTCCGACTTGGGAACAAGAGAAAGAGGACACCTTGGTGGACAGAGGAAGTCAAAGAGAAAATAAGAGAGAAGAAAATGGCATGGAAACAATACTTAGGAGCAAAAAACACAACAGGACAAATGGAAAAATATAGAGAATATGTGACACTCAGAACAGAAGTAAAGAACAAAGTGCTAGCAGCAAAACAGAAGTCCTGGGAAGAATTTGGAGAAAAGCTAGAAAAAGATGCACAAGAAAACCAGAAATTGTTCTATAAGACCCTAAAGAACACGAGAAAGGAAAAACAATGCCCTCTCAAATTTATAAAGGACAAGCAAGGCAAATTGCTTACTGCCCCGAAGGAAGTAATGGGAAGATGGAAAGAATATTTCTCAGAACTCCTGGATGGTGAGCATGGTGAAGCATCAGAAATGATAAACACTAGCACAGAAGAGAAAACCAATGATGGTGAAGATGACATAAAGATGGAAGAACTGAAGGCTGCACTGGAGAAAATCAAGATGGGCAAAGCAGCAGGGCATGATGGTATAACACCAGAAATGGTTAAGTTCATGGGAGCATCAGGCGACCTATTACTCTTAAGGGTTTTACAGGCAGCGTGGTACAACAAGACCATACCAAAGGATTGAGAGATTGCCATCATAACACCAATTTTCAAAAAGGGTGACAATCGACAGTGTGGAAACCATAGAGGCATATCCCTTCTCAGTGTCCCTGGTAAAATCTACTCTAGAATCCTAGAGCAGAGACTCCGACACGCCTAGCTGAGCCACAATTGGATGAGGTCCAGTGCGGATTCCGAGCAAACCGAAGTACTCAAGACCTAATCTTCACACTCAGACAGCTGAGTGAAAAGGCCCTTGAGTATAAGAGTGAGATGCATCTTTGTTTCATAGATCTGGAAAAGGCGTTTGACAGGGTCCCCTGGAGCAAACTTTGGGACTGTTTGGCAAGGAAGAATATTCCAGCACCTCTGATTCATGCTATACAGAGCTTCTACAAGTCTTGCAGAAATTATGTGAGGACAGCAAACCATAAGTCGGAAGAGTTCAGGACCACCACTGGTGTAAGACAAGGTGATATCCTATCACCTTACCTCTTCATACTCCTTATGGACGATGTCATCAAGGCATGTAAGGAGAGAACAAGAAAGTATTCAGTGGGGTACTGGAAGATGAGACAGTTCTATATTTCGGAGCTGGCATTTGCTGATGATGTTGTCCTGATTGCTAAATCAGAGGCACATCTCCAATCCAACCTGCAAGTCTGGAAGGAAGAGCTGGAGAAGAGAGGGATGGTCATAAGCAGCTCTAAAACAAAATCCATGGTGATATCACGAGAAGAAAGAAAACATCAGATTAAGCTGGGAGAACAGGTCCTGGAGCAGGTCGACCACTTTAAATACCTCGGAGCTATTATAGACCGAAAGGGAGGCATCAAAGAAGAGTTGGCCACTCGAAAAGCAGCAGCTGGGAGACTTTTTCAGGCCATAAATCGAGGATTCCTCAGCAAGAGAGAGGTTGGTAAGAAAACGAAGATGGCTGTATACCGCTCCACCTATGTCCCAGTCTTGACATACGGATGCGAGTCATGGGCAATGACTACAACCCATAAAAGCCAGATCCAAACCTCAGAAATGAGGTATCTGAGGAAGGTGGTTGAAGTAACAAGAAGAGACATGATACGCAACCAGACGATACGTCAAGGCCTTAAATCCTACCCCCTGCAGACCCAAGTAGAACAGTCCCAATTAAGATGGTTTGGCCATGTCTGCAGAATGGGAGAAGATCGGATACCACGACAAGCATGGGAAACAAAGAGCTAAGGATCCAGACCCCGAGGACGACCCAGAGTCCGCTGGGAGGACAACATTAGACAATCTTTGAAGGATCGAGGACTAGAATGGAACCAGGCCAGGAGGAAGACAGCCGATAGGATAGTCTGGCGCTCTCTCTTCCAAACCTCTACACCTCACGGTAGAAGGGGAACGACTAAGTAAGTAAGTTTTTACGACTGATTATTGTATTATCATCGGGAATACACAACTATGCCAAGTGTCAGAGCTATTGCTCATCTGGAAGTGATCGAAAAATCGATTGCAAGATTTGAAGGAGACATACGTTGCAAGTTAAAGAAAAGCTTGTAAAAATTAATTAAAGGAATTCATCCAAAGGCATTGCGCTTAAATCTTCGATTTAGGGAAACATGGAAACATGCGGGAAGCGACCGAAACGCATTGTTTCCTGTGACCCAGTTTTGGGGGTTCCTCTACCCATAGGTTGAGAGAATCACTGTGTTAGAGTGAAGCAATACCGGTAGTGCAGTACGAAGCCAATCTCTGCCACCACCCCATCATTTTGTTTGCAAATGAAACGCTGAAAAATAGCCGCTCCCTTCCCCCCTGTTTTTCTCCCAGAAATATAAAAATGAATTCTAATTCTTCGTTCATTTTAAGACGTCAACTTGAATATGTTCAAAGAAAGCAGTGGTCAGCCTGAGGCTGTTGATATCTCCGTAGATTTTCTCCAGGAATGGTACTGGTGATGGCCATATGCGTTTTCTCTGTTCCTCATATGTTGGGCATCTCTGAAGTCAAAGTTCAGCATTCATTTTATCGGCACCACAGCTGCACTCATCAGTTGTTCCTATCTCTTACCTGTTAAATAGATGTTTTCCAAATCTGATGTGGTCTGTGCGAAGCCTGGTAGCTCACCACTTGTTCACTTCTGCTTAGCTGGTAGTATGCATCATTATTTTGTGTGTGGCCTGGATGCTCTGTTTCCCACTAGTTCCTGTATCTGTTCTTGATAAAACTCTTGGCCTCTTCATAAGTTATGCTTTTGTCAAGTCGAGGTAGCTTTCCACCCTCCTCTGCCAATCTGTCAGCCTCCTCATATCGGGGAATGTTGCAGTGTTATGGAATCCACGGTATCAACTCTTTGCAATTGCTGACATAGCTTGTGAAATGTTACTCTTAGGCCTACTAATGAATGGAATGTAAAAAAAAAATGCTACAAGTTTGACAGGATACGATGACAGGATACGATGACTGGATACAATGACTGGATACGATGACTGGATACGATGACTGGATACGATGACTGGATACGATGATAGGATGCAATGACTGGATACGATGACTGGGTACATTATCATTATTTTCCATGTTGCTCCCTATGGAACGTGGAGCCGCCACTGCAGCTTGTCTCCTTGCAGGAAGCCTGCAGCAAAACGTTCATGTACTTCTGCAAGGGTAGTTTCTGTAGCACTTTGGTCTGTATAATGAGGTTGCCAGCCATCACGCACAGACTTATAATGGTCGTCTCTTACGACATGCATGTGCAAGCGGTAGCCCTAGTCTATTTCTGGCTCCAAGGAGGCCCCCCCCCCCCCCCCCCTTTCCCCGGAAACTAAACGGGGTCCTTGGTACGCTACTGAGGAAAAATGGTATCCAATGTTCTGTATGTATGTATTTATTTTTATTGTATGTATATGTATGTGTATCTGTGTGTGTGCACGTTTTAGAGAATGCATAAGTGTTTTGTTTAAAATATGCATGATTCCTGATTTAAATATGTGGGCTATACATCGTCCTTCCTTATGTGTTATAAATGTTTATACAATACCAAAACCTACCCTCTGTCCTGTACTTACTGTTCTTAGTCTTCTATCATTTACTAGACACAGTATTAAGGTCTTTGTCTTGTGTAGTCTGACCTATACTGTATGATAGGGGAACAGCAGAAGTGATTGCGTCATTAATAGGCTAGACTGTCCATGGTTAATTTCCGGTGTTATGTATTGCGGGTCACACTAATGTGTCATCGAAGCATCATTTTTGTGATGCCTAGATGGCAGGGAGGATAGTGTGATTCGCTTGCATAGCTAGGCGGGGTCGTCGCACGGAAGGTCCTGGGTAAGCCACTCACGTCTGTTGTTTTTCTGTTGTCTAGTTTTCTACTTCTTTATTTCTTACGAGTGCCTGAAAACATACCTTTATGTTTGTCTAATATTTATTTACTATACATCGTCAGCATTATCATTACCCAGCTACCCAGTGAGCACATGTCTTGAACAAGTTCATGCCAAATCCTCCTGGCCTGTGCCATCCGCTTATGTCTTTTCACGCCTCCCAAATCTCTTTCATTTCTGTCTACTCACTGTTTTGTTGTTGTCGGTTTGATCCATGGGGTTGATCTGTTCGAATGGTCCCAGGTTCGTTCCCCGGTGGGCCTATCACTTCCGTTACATTTCTGTTGTCTTGTTCTTCCTTACTTTTTTTTTTTTTTTGCGAGTGCCTGCCACATCCCTGTTTTCGTTCATTATTTACAGTTTCCATGTAGACTACTAGTGCGACCTTGTACTTCCTGGAGAGTCTGTTTGTTTTTTCTCATTAAGAGAGTGCCAGGTTGTCTGCTGTTTTGTTTATTTGCCTCATTCTGACGACGCACGTCCTGTTCAAGTCTAGTTTCAAAGGGTGTGTCAGTTATCTCTGGTCTTCGCGAAATTGTTTATATTCGCCCAGAGTTCCCAGCCTTGATAATTCTTTCTTGCATCTGTAGTAGTTTTTGCGAAAATGTAGATTTTTTGTCTTGTGCAGACTTCCTTATGTTATTTCTGTCTGGTTTTAATACATTCATTCACTACCTCCCCCAGGAGTATAGACCTTCAACAAACACATGCCCAAATCTTCTAGTCACGTCCCGTTGATAATTCTTACCTGCACACAGCAATTTATGCGAAATGTAGACTTTTCAATATGTGCAGATGTATGTGGGAGAAGATCGGCTACCACGACAAGCATGGGAAACAAAGAGCCAGGGATCCGTACCCCCAGGACGACCCAGAGTCCGCTGGGAGGACAACATTAGACAATCTTTGAGGGACCGAGGACTAGAATGGAACCAGGCCAGGAGGAAGACAGCCGATAGGATAGTCTGGCGCTCTCTCTCCCAAACCTCTACACCTCACGGTAGAAGGGGAACGACTAAGTAAGTAAGCAGATTTATGTTATTTCTGTATGGTTTTTAATAAATTAATTACCCTTCAGATCCCCAAGGAGCACAAGCCTGCAACAAACACATGTCAAAGTCCCCAGTCGCGTGCCATCAGCTCATGGTCTTTCCGTATTATCCTCGCCATTTTCACTTCTGTCTCTAGTGTTCATCTCCGTGTGTTTTTCGGTCTATCTATGCTTTTCTTACCATGGAGGTTTCCAGGACAGGGACTACACGGTAATGCTATCGGCAGGTTACCGCAGTATGTGCTCCTTTCCGCCACCAGCGGCTTCTTCTCATCTCTTGTTCCACTGGCATTTGCGTCCTTCTTGTCATCAGTTCTAAATTAATAATCTTGTCATACCTTTTCACGCCTACTGTTCTAGGCAAGCATCCATTTATAAAAGTCCTGATGTGCGTTATACCTGAATATAATGAAATTGTCGTGTTTTATGCATGATTTGAAGGTGATAGCAATCTACTTTTTTTGGGCATTAATGAGATGGAGACAACTGCAGGACATCGTGACAGCAGGAAAGATTGATGGAAAAAAAGAGATAGAGGACTTTTTCTTCTTCGTCTTCTTCTTCTTCTTCTTCTGCTGCTTATTATTATTATTATTATCGTGTGAAACCTGTGTACAGATGGAAGAAAAGTCACTTTTTAGTTTTAGATTGTTATTTCTTCACCTCTATCCTACTAATTCATGCGAAAGAAACGTTAAAAAAAAAAAAAAAAAAAATTGATTCCTCCTTTATTACGTGAAATGCTATGTCACATTATTACACCTAACCTGATATCCAGTCTGTTCAACGCAAGACTTCACAGCGGGAAACATGTATTGCTGTCTATTGTCAATCAATCAATCAGTACTCTTTACAATCCCAAGGAGCATAACCCTTCAACAAACACCTGCCAAAGAAGACGCTGGCGATGGATAGTACACGCATTGAGGAAACCTGTTGATAGCATTACAAGGCAGTTCTTATTCTGGAATCCCCAGGGAAAGAGAGACAGAGGTAGACCAAAAAGCACATGGAGAAGAGAGCTAGATACAGCAGTGAAAATGATGAGGAAAACGCAGAAAGAACCCGAGCTGTTGGCACGTGGCAGGAGGACGGCATGTGTTTGTTGAAGGGGAGATAAAGGGTATTGATTGGCTGAAACACATGCCAAGTCCTCCTGTCACGTGTCAACACTCCTGTCACGTGTCAACACTACTGTCACGTGTCAACAGCTCACGTTCTTTCCACGTCATCCTCTTCATGTTCACATCTGTCTCCAGCTCTATTGTAACGCCATTTTTTCGGCCATTTTAGATATTTTATGTTAATTTCATTTCCGGAAAACAAAAATAAACAATAAAAATTGTTTACAAAATGGCAGCTGTTGTTCATTGTTCGGGCATTTGGTTCATCGTTCGGACATTTGGTTTAATGGTTCGGACATTTGGTTCATTGTTCGGACATTTGGTTTAATGGTTCGGACATTTGTTTTATTGTTCGGACATTTGGTTTAATGGTTCGGGCATTTGGTTCATTGTTCGGACATTTGGTTCATTGTTCTGGCATTTGGTTCATTGTTCGGACATTTGGTTCATTGTTCGGACATTTGGTTCATTGTTCGGACATTTGGTTTAATGGTTCGGATATTTGGTTCATTGTTCGGACATTTGGTTCATTGTTAGGACATTTGGTTTAATGGTTCGGATATTTGGTTCATTGTTCGGACATTTGGTTCATTGTTCGGACATTTGGTTCAAGTATAACCAACAGATAGACGTGAGGATATCAACAGTTAAAAATAGATAGTAACTGTTCAGTCACCCTATACATTTGATAATGACAAAAACGTAGTCGTCGGAGTTCAGTGGATAAAAGGTAAAGGATCCCGTTACATGCCCATTGGGAATATGGTGTTGGGCCCATATGTTCTTGACCATTGGACCACTAGGAGTGATGTTGTCAGCATCACGCCGGCCACCTTAACCTTCCCAGAGTTACTCTGATTCCCAGTTCATGGGGCTGGGTCGACCCCTGAGCCGTTGACGGTCTATAAAATCCCACCTCAACTGGGGATCGAGCCATGGACCACCGAGCTAGGAGGCCAGTGCACTAATTACTGCGCTAACGCGGCTGGAGTTCAATGGGGCTGTATGAAAAATCACTAGCTTCGAGGGTTGGGGGAGGGGGGGGGGGGGGGGGGGGGGGGGGGGGGGGGGGGGGGGGGGGGGGAGAGGAGAGTACATGGAATATAATTGATTGAATTTTTTTTTCAGAACCAGTGGTTCCTAATGATGTCATACATGTTGCGCACGTTAAAAATCCAGTTGGAAATCGTAAAGAGTAGGCCATACGGCCACTGCTCTAACCTAGTTTAAAAATTAGGAAACCTGCCCACGACAAAAAATTATTATAGAATTTGTGATTTCCTGTATATGCACATTGGGATCCTCGCCGGTGCTACAGAGTTCATGCACTGTGCTGAGATCCTCCTTGTGTGATCTAAGGAAAGATATTGGAGCACTGATGGAGTTGTCCGTGTACAATGAAAAACCAAACCACTAGCATCGAGGGCAAAAAAAAAAAATTGTTTGGTTACGCCACTGCATAAACGTAACAGTTTCGCAGCCTAACAAATTCGAAGTTTTACTGCATTACGAGAAAGCTTTACACTCGTAATAACGAAGCCAGTCGACGATTATGCTGGATCGTATCGATTAAAAAATATAGTTACCAGTGTATGTGCAAAATTGGATTCTCCAATAGACTACAATACTTGATTTATTTTTAAGTTAGTTTTTTTTTCCCCGTTGCTGCTGCTTTAATGGTGTAAAAAGCTTTCTGTCGGGTAGATTAGTTCATGAAGCAACTTTTGTTCTTCTCTGTCGGCGCCTTTTATCATTGTAAATTAGTGTGTGTTTAGTTTTAGATAAGAAAAAAAGTTGACCACGAGTAACTTGTTTGCACAGAGGTTTATCCGATCTAAAGTATCGATTGGCTTATTGCTAAGAGCGCTTGATTCTGGAAAGTTACCGAGTACGAAACTTGATAGCATCACAATCTTCTTTTTTTCCCTTTTGCACCTGATGGAGCTCGGAAGCACCACTGCAACTAGTGCCTCTTGCAGGTAGCCTGAATCAAGGCATTCATGCAGTAGTGTTGCATGTAGCAGTTTGTTGTATACGGTAAGGTTGCCATCCCCATGCGCAATCTCATATTGGTTGCCTTTTACGACCTGCATGTGGTAGCAGTAGTCCCATGCTTTCCCTGTCTCCACCCATGTGTAAATGGGTACATGCCTCTGCTCTTGAGTTAGGGAAAGCAAAGGCAGCGGGGAAGAGAATCGGTCACTCCCACTTTTTATGTAAAGCTGAGACCTAGAATAGTGGAATCTGTAACACTGCACTCCACTACGACTGAAGCTACCATGGGACTTCTATTACCATTAGCCAATCTGGCATGAAACTTACGTGCTTTCGGGAACTCTAGTACAAGGGGTATTCAACCTGGGGTTCGCGTTACCCCTAGGGATACGAGAAGACATCTAAGGGGGTACGTGAAAAAAAAAATCTGCCAGTGCACTGTCGGAGGGTTTCCTTATTTTTCGTTATTTTAAGTAAATTACTTTGAGTACTGACAACTTTTTTTGAAAAGATAATTTTAATTGATGATAGGAAACTCTATACAGAGCGATACAACAGGAGGCAATCTGATCATCAGAAGAAGTCCCCTCCGTCGATCAAGTGTTTCGACCCTTTAATCTCCTTTACACTCTAAGGGGGGCGGGCCCACCTGGGTCATGACTTCCAAGTGTCTCCGCCTCCTGTTGTCTTATGTAGAAAATGAACCCACGCCACCTTGTATTATATTAGATGTAAATTATGTTATATATTTTAGATGCTTGCCGTATGCACTACAATTTTATTTATCTATAGGTAAATTGAATACTTGGAATTATCACCAGTAACATTGGGGGTACACAGTTAAAGATAAATTATATCTGAGGGTACGCGAACAAAAAAGGTTGAATACCACTGCTCTAGTAGAACCGTTTATGAGAAAAGTTAACTAACATCTGTAGACCATATCTATTACAAATACGCCTGGTTGTTGTTTTTTGACGAAATAGAAGATAAAAAAAAGGATCTCCGCATAATAGTGCGCCTGTAGAGAGGCGTAACCCTTCAACCTCATTGTTAGCAGAGCTTAGCGCGAACAGTGTGTCTCGGCCTTTTAGTAAATGGGAACCTTTATTAAAAAAAGTTTCCAGTAAAACCGCAAACGCACCTGTATTTGTTTTTATTAATTTTAAAACGATTACTAAAATCGAATAATGGATGTATAAACCACTAAATTCTCTTACAATCAGAGATCGTGTCATTTAAATTAATGGCGGCTTTGATCGGGTTCCTTTAGCATCGCTAATAGAACCCCTGGGGGTACTACAGGTTTAAAAAAAAACATAGCAGTGAGAACCAACCACATTCACAGCGGCCTCACTTAAGTGCATTCCCGCGCCCCCCCCCCCCCCCCCCCCCCCCCTTTACTCCCGGTTATTTCCAGCAGTACTTTCTTCTTTTATGTACTTCCTTTTAGTGTTGCTCTGTATACGTCTGCAAGTATCTATAGCAGTGAGTCTCAACCTGTGGGTAGCGACCGAAATTGGGTCGCGGGAAACATTACGGTGGGTCGCGTTCCATATGTTTCCCTTGCTCGAACATTTAACGCGGCATGTTTTTGGCTGAATTCCTATAATTAATTTTTACTTGTCGGTTTTGAGACATGGGTCGGTAGCTTCACGAGCTGTGAAATTGGGGTCGTGCTGGTAAACGGGTTGAGAACCACGAATCTATAGTGTATCTAATATCGTTGGCAGAGATCATTGACTTAGTTACTGACTTAGTTTTTTTTTTTAAATTCTTTCTACTCGCGCTTAAAAATGCTGCGGAAACACACGTGTTGTGTTTTTGAGCTTTTTCGCGCGGCCTTAGTGATGGCACATAAAAATTGATGCATAATACAGCTCCACAGATGTGGTGATCTTCAGAATTCGCGCACGAACCACAAACGATTGAGATACATCTATTCAACAAGCTGAAGACATGAAACACTTGAGCCACTACTATGATTGTAACTGAAGTGAAAGTAGTTCTGAAAAGATAACGAAACAATAGGACTGCAGCACAACGAGGCGTGTCGTACATCCCGACTGATATAAGGTTGTGCGTGGGGCTGGAAACCTCTTCATTTAAAACCGCCGCTGCAGGAGTATATGACTTCTTGGTGAATGCTTTCTGCAGGGGATCATCTGCAGTGATGTCTGCATTTTCCGTAAGGAACGCATTGAAAATGATTATCCTAGATATAAAATCCCAGCTTTTTCTGTCAGTGCGTAACGTTAAGGGATGCAACTTTGGTTGAAAGTTAGGCATTAATTGTATTGTTTCCCTTATATGTACTCTCCCGAAAATAGTAACGCTTACCAATGAAGAATGCGCAAATGACGGTGTGCACAAAAATATATTTAAAGAATGTGTGATTCCGTATACACACATTGGGATCCTCGCTGCTGCTACGTAGTTCGTGTACTGTGGTGATGCGTAGTGGGTTTTTAAAAATACCTTTTGAATAAGTAAAATTGGCGTTAGGTATTGGTGCTTTTAAAATTTAATTCCCGTCATAAGTATGACGGGCTTTTACACTAGTTATGATGATAATAAGAACACGCCGATATACAGGGTGTTTCAGAATAACTCGTAACTTTAAAATGTGATAAAGAGCATTACACTTGTCTATGTTGTTCATGAAATATACATGTTTAAATTGTGAATACATACCGGGTAATTTTGGAACACCCTGTACTACTTCTATGAGAGTAAAACCAACCTTATATATGCAACACAGTTGTGAGTAAAATGAACGGAAATTGCTTAAGCACGCAAACGAAAAAGGTGTAGATGCAGAATTTTTGTTTAAAAAATAAAAAAGGCTAAAACATACGCAGAAAGAAATCTTAATTGGAGCTATAAAAAATCTGGTGAGAAAGATAAATAGAAAACTAAGAAATACAGAACGCCAGACGTTGAAGGGAGAAAAAAAAAACCTGAACTAAAATGTGTGCTTTGAAACGGCATAACGTGCAATAGAATTACCCTATGAAAGTGAGCAATGGAGATATGAATCTGAATGACAGAAAATGTTAAATGCGGTGGAAAGGAATAACAAAAAGAAGTAGAAAGCACGAGAGAAAGTGAGTAGCAATAATCTATTCTGGAAACCGGGAACACAAATATGATGTGACAATGGTTGCAGTATTACTGACCACGTAACAACAGTAAAAAGTAGTCCCATAACACGTATTGCCGTAGGGGAGTGAATTTGAGACTTTACTATGCTAAGTCCAGATTTATGAGGTGAGACTTAATTCCATTCGTCGCTGACTTTCACTCAACAATTGAGTTGGATGGACTGGGGCGTGAGTGAGGCTTACAGGTTTTGACTTCAGAACGTGGTAACCATGCCGCAGAAGACAAGCACTCTAACCACTCTACCAGTCGGAATTGATACAAAAAAGAGGTATGAGGCAAGGATGCGTCCGTCTGTTCCATTAAATAAAAAACACAAACAATTATGATATTTATAAGTTTTTGATGCTGAAACACCGGAAACAGGAGGCGGTACCGGATAGAGTGTGTCATGGAAACGGAAGCAAAGACCCAAATAGGTCATATAAACCAGGTTTTGAAGCGGAGTTTGGTGCGCGGCGCAGTGGAGCAGCAGGTTTTCGTCCGGAGCTGGAGCGGGGCCCGAGTGCAGGCTTCCTGCAAGGGAGTTAACTAGTGGTGGCTCCAGGCTCCGACTAAATGAACGAAATGAGAAAATGTTGGCGTGGAGCATTTGCAGCTCAAAGCTCCTTGTGAAATGAAGTTTAATTATAATTGCAGTAGTGGACTATGATTGTGTTCTAGAATCCTGTGATTGTTTTCTAGAATCCTGTGATTGTGTTCTAGAATCATGTGATTGTGTTCTAGAATACCGTGATTGTGTTATAGAATCCCATGGTTGTGTTATAGAATCCCATGATTGTGTTCTAGAATCCCGTGATTGTGTTATAGAATCCTGTGATTCTAGAATCCCGTGATTGTGTTCTAGAATCCTGTGATTGTGTTCTAGAATCCTGTGATTGTGTCCTAGAATGCTATGATTGTGTTCTAGAATCCTATGATTGTGTTCTGGTATCCTGTGATTGTGTCACAGAATCCCGTGATTGTATCCTAGAATCCCGTGATTGTGTTATAGAATCCTGTGATTGTGTTATAGAATCTTGTGGTTGTGTTCTAGAATCCCGTGATTGTGTTCTATAATCCTGTGATTGTGTTCTAGAATCCTGTGATTGTGTTCTTCAATCCTGTGATGATAGATATTTATACCTACCGGCGATGCATTTTGGATGAAACCGTATGAATGAGAAACGAAATTACTCCGAAAAGCTGCTTCGAATGTTTCTTCCCTTTCAAACGCTAACTTCAGCTTTCATATTATCACGTGGCCATGGAATGTCAGCTTTTATGTTGTCACATGGTCATGGAATGTCAGCTGTTATGTGTAAGTAAACCGCCAAAAAATGACGGGTTTGAATGATAGTTTGTTCTTCCTGCTGCATGTACTGATGACACTGTTTCTCCTTCGGTCATTTCATTCCTTTAGATTCAATTTTATATTTATTTGGTCGTTGTAGTTAAATTTATATGCATGCATTATCCATAAAGCCCGAGGGTAACCCTTGAAATATGAAAAAAAAAAAAAAAAACATGGGGAGAAGTGAAATTGAACCAGTGAAATGAAATTTGACTAATTTATTAGCAAACTCTTCTACTCTTATATGACAACAGTTGTCTTTGTAAATGTACGGATATCTTGTAAAATTTTGTCCTGGTAGCCCGGGTGTTCAGTTTAGATTTCCCGGTGCAATGCGCGCCTTTTCGCGAAAAGTTTGTTGGAGTTTGCTCGTTTCACTTATTACGTTTCTATGCAGTCAGCGACCCATAGCTTCTGCTTGCGTCAGTGTCAGCGAATCAGAGCTGACCAAGACCCTACTCCACCTCCAAGTGGTGGTCCTGGAAACAGGCTGCATCACTGCAGTCTGGCTGAGAGAGTAGGGATCGAAGTGGGAAGGCTAACCCGGTCCCAGAAAATGCCGTGCTGAAGTCGGATGTGTCGGCCAAAAGGCGCAAATATCGCAGCTTCGCTGTAAACGGACACAACGGAATCAGTCTTTTTCAGGACGAACGAAGAAGAAGAAGAAGAAGAAGAAGAAGAAGAAAGAAAAAAATATAAATATTATGTTAAATAGGACCTGGAGACGACCCAGACGTTTATAGACTCGGTCAGCGATCTAACTTTCCTACTCGCACGTATAAGCCAAATAACACACACAGACTGAAATACTTGCATCTGATTCTAAATTCGTCAGATTCCACCTGTCAAAAACACGTTACGCCCACATATTTCATTGCTAAATAGTAAAGGCTACAGCAGTGGTATTCACTCGCCTTTTAGTATGTACAGTCGGCTCCTCGGCGGGGGCGGATTCCCAGTCTCCCCTGTCTAAAGCTTCTTCTACTTCATCAAGTACCACGCCTAGTGGCATAGGCGATCATGTCTTATCATAACTTGCTGTCTCTAGTACTGTCAATGTAGATGACTTCTTTCCATGCCATGGTGTCAAAGTGTGCAGTATGTTCTTTCCTTGTCGTCCTCTGTCTCTTTTTCATACAATCTTTCCCGTTGTCACGTTATATTCCAGCTTTATTCCTCCCATAACGTGCCTGACGACAGTGGAATGCTCCCTTCTAACTTGAGGAATGAACTTTCTTTGCGCATTGGTCACCTTCATAATTTTTTTTTTTTTTTTTTTTGGTTCGGTTTTTGCCTTCTTCTGGCGAGGCGGTTTCTTTCATCCTATTTGGTTATATCAGAGCGCATTTACCATCCAAAAAAAAAAAAAAAAAAATGTCAACAACTCTGTTTACGCCGATCAGCGTTGATAGATATTATGTCCTGAAAAGGACTAACATTATCTATCTACTAGCATAAAGCCCCCCAAAAATGACTCGCCAGCTACGCCAACGCCCGACCTTTATAACATCCTCACCGGTCTTTGTAGCTGTCCATGATTGTATTTAACGTTCTTCAGTAAAACCACATCTCAGTGACTTGTAGTGCTTTTTTGGTGCTTCTTTACTTATTGTCCATGACTTACTTTCGTATGTCAGGATTTGTTCTATCTAACAGAGGAGAACACTCTTTCTTATGTTGTTACATAAAATACTTTTCATTTTACGAAATGCAGATTTTATCTGGGCTATTCTACTCATCAATTTTAAAATGCGTCTTCCATCAGACTTAATTAACGTGCCTAGACATTCAACCACAGACAGAGTCCTTCGGTTATATATGGGTGAAACTGCCGTTCAGAATTCGGCAAACTGATGACCGTAACTTATTATAGCTTGGATAAGCAACAAGACCTAAAACTGGGTTATAGTGCTTATCAGCTAGCTTAATGAAACTCTGAAAAAGGATAGTCTTTGTAAGGACTGCTGGCCGCCCACAGAAACATGTTTGTAGGGTCTGGTAATGTTATAAGGTTCAGTATCATTTAACTTCCTTCCATCCGCGCTTTTAAAAAGGCAACATTAGAAATGAGAGGACACTCAGGATACAAGTAGGGAAAAAATATACTATTATAAGCTCCAACAGTGGAACAAGGATGATTTAGTTCATTTCTGTTCAGGCGATCACAATCGGTTTTGTATCGATTTCACCTGAGAAGAAGCGATGCGAATTGGCTATTGTTAGCAATTGGAAATATTATCCAGGATCGATCGATGTGAAACTTTGGTCGCCTTTTTGTAATGTCAGCTTATGACAATATCTGTAGATTGAAGTGTGGTCCGGTTGTGCAATGCTTTGTGTGTGAAAAGGTATATTTAATTCACGTCCATTAAAATGTCTCGATATTAAAAAGTGGTCTAGTTTTGAAATGCTTGTATATGAACGTGTTTCGAGGTGAACAAATAGTCCAGTCTTGTATTGCTTGTATATGAAGTTTTTAACAATGGTTCAGTTTTGTAATGCGCGTATTATGAAAACGCCTCGAAGTTAACAAATAGTCCCATTTTGTAATGCAGGTGTACGAAAATGTATCCATGTTAACAAGTAGCCCCAGTGGTATCTATAAAATGACTGCTGAACGTCTGCTTCAAAGATGCCCAACATATGAGGAACAGAGAAAGCACATGTGGCCGTCACCTGTACCATTTCTGGAGAAGCTCTATGGAGATAGAAAATAGCCTTAAGCTGACTACTGCTTTCTTTGAAAATATTCAAGCAGACGTCTGAAAGCGTACACAGAAAAAGAAGAAAATCAGGGGTTAGCATACAGTAGCTCCCAATATACATGTAGACGACGGGGAGGGCAGGGGAGCCGAAGTCGTGGAGTCGGTCGTTTTCTATTGGAGTCGGTAAAAATATCCGGACTCCGGACTCCGAATTTTATGCCTTATGACTAGTAAGAAAGTAGTCGGAGTCGGATTTCTAATATTTCAGGAGTCGAAATCGTAGAGTCGGTATTTTTTAGTGGAGTCGGAATCGATAAAAAAATGTCCGAACTCCGATTCCGAATTGTATGCCATATGGCTAGTAAGAAACTGGAGTCGGAAGTGGAAACATTTTTGTGCCCGACTTGACAACCCTGACCACAGGGGGTGATTTGCTACATGTGTAGATGACGAAAAAAGATAAATAATTGTGAAGCTAGAGACATTTAGGACTGACTCTCTTTTACCGGTATTTAAAACCGTAGTACCCCCAAGATTAAAGATAATTGTTTCACTCATTCCCAGTTAAACCCCATAAGCTAGCTTAGAAACATTCATTTTAATCGTGAATTGCAATGAGACAGGAACGATGTCTTTTCGTTGAAGTGAAGTGAGCATTGGGTAAAATAACTGAGTTTGAATTCCCCCCCCCCCTCCCCCGCGTTGTGTAACCCTGAAAGGCTATGTTATTAAATTTACTGAAGATGGGCTGACGTGCACAATTTGGTGTGTTACTTTCATATGACGGGTAACACAACATAATTAAATACAGTGTACCGGGCCATGGCCACCCACATATTCATTAGATAGCTTCACTTCCACAATAACCATCCACTATGCACTTCATGCATCATATATCGATATCACATCATCATATATCGATATCACATCATCATATATCGATATCACATCATCATATATCGATATCACATCATCATATATCGATATCACATCATCATATATCGATATCACATGCTTTGTCCGTTAGATCAAGGGTTCTCAACGTTGGTTATATGTCTCCCCGTGCTATATTTCTAGGGGGCCGCAGTAAGATGGTAAAGTACATTTTTTTCCAGATAACAGCGACTATCAGGGGGGCTACAGAGTTAAATGAGGCTCAGAAGGGGGCCATGAGCAAACAAGGTTGAGAACCCTTGCCTTAGGTCATACTCCTCGTCAATAAAAGCACACATCTCAGTACTGCCGAGCTGAATATGTCGCTGAATCAATTTATGACAATGTGTGATGCACTTTCATACATATCTGATACAGTGGTACGCTACACTTGCGTCGACACGTCACATTCGATGACCATATCTTACGAGGAAACACACAGAAGACACCTTGCCTTTCCACCGCCCGACTAATATTGTTCCCTCTGACGTCACACTATTTCTCTTACGTCAACTTCCCAACGCATCTAACGTATTGTATCAAACCGCGCAACGATAATTGAAGAACCCTGCATCAGGAAACCCAAAACTGTCAATGATCGTGCGTAGCTCTCAACTGCGGCCCCCCCCCCCCTCTCCCATTAAAAAAAATTTTTGTGGATGGAATTTCAGGAAGTAGATCGCCCGGCAGAGATTAAAACTACCTAGAGTCTGCACTTATTCTAGATACCCTCAAACCCGAAAAAAGACATAGTTTTATCATGGCAGATCTTTAGAGAGATTAGTCTTTCAAAAGTAGATCCTCATAGCTCCGGTGTTACCTGTCGCTGCTTTAACTCTTTGACTCAAGACCAACGCTCTGAGCGTTGCAAAATTCAACACGCCGTGCCAGAGCAACGCTCAGAGCGTGGTTTTTAGTTTATCACGAATAAACCCTAAAAATCGTCCGCTTAATGCAGTTCATATATTAAAACTCGTAGAATGACTTCCGCTACTATTTAAACAACTAATTTGACTTTAGTTAATCAGCACATGTGCGTGTTTTGATGTTATTACAGTAGAACTCCATTTATCCGAACCCCAATTATCCGAACATCCAATTATCCGAACACTTTTTCCAGAAAAAAAAAAAAAAAAATCAGATGCCACAGTCACGTTAGACTAAAATTCTGAATCTTTTGATGCGGCAAACTTCAAATGTGTGCGAACAATTTGTAGAGAATGGGATGGCTAATGGTCGGTCGCTTACGTACAGGAAGTCAGTTAGATCATAAAGTCAGTTAATATCTGGTTTAAAAATACAGTGTACGTGTGCGTTCTAGGTAGAACACTGGCTAAACAGACAGTTCAACTTAAAATAATTGTGTCTGCTACTACAGCAGAATAATTTTGGCGTACAAGTATTTCTCTGTGCGATATGGCATCTTCCAGTAGGCCTAAAGCATATAAAAGGAACCGCAATGTTTTGTCAATTGAAACGAAAACAGAATTTATCAAGAGACTAGGACAAGGTGAAACTGTGTCTTCACTTGCGAGGATTTTCAATGTTGGGAAAGCTACCGTCTCTGACATTAAAAGTAACAAGGATAAAATTATGAGTTTTGCATCGAAATTTGATAGTGAAAATGGGTCGAAGAAACGTAAAACCATGAGAAATGCGAAAGATGTGAAATTGGAAGAGGCTTTGTATATATGGTTTGTGCAAAGAAGAAGCAAAGGGGAACCTATCTCTGGTTCTCTGTTGTGTGAAAAGGCACTTCAGTTCAACAATCAACTTGACGGTCCTCCTGACTTTAAGGCTAGCCAGGAATGGTTAAGAAACTTTAAATCTCGTCATGGCATACGAGAATTGGAGATTCAAGGGGAATCTTTATCTAGCGATGCAACTGCCGCTAAAAATTTTATAGAAACATTCTTGGCTTTTTTGGAAGAAGAAGGTTATTCACTCGAGGATGTGTATAATGCCGATGAGACTGGCTTATACTGGAAAATCATTGCCTCAAAAATCACTTGCATCTCAGCGCGAAGCAGCTGCCCCTGGGTTTAAAAAGTGCAAAGAGAGAGTAACAATTTTGGTAGCCGCGAATGCCAGTGGAAGTCATCGTTTACCGGTGCTAATGATCGGCAAAGCCAAAAAACCACGTTGTTTAAAGAATGTGACATGTCTCCCATTGTGTTACAAAGCACAGAAGAGTGCTTGGATGAATAGTGAAATATTTCTTGATTGGTATACAAATCAGTTCATCCCAAATGTGAAGAGGTTGGGAGAACAAGAAAAGAAAACTGGAAAAGTAATTCTTCTACTGGACAATGCACCATCTCATCCAGAGACGGATACATTGAATGCAGTTGATGCAAATTTTTAAAGTAATTTTTCTGCCTCCCAATGTAACAGCACTGATTCAACCAATGGATCAGGGTGTTATAGCAAAGCTTAAAAAGATGTACAAGAAGGAAGTCCTGCGTCGTTTATTGTTGGCTGAAGATGAAGAAAGTGTGGTGGCGTTTTCCAAAAAGCTTAATCTCAAAGACTGCTGCTATATGTTAGCTGATGCTTGGACCACCCTGTCACAAGATAATCTCAACAAGGCTTGGAGTAGATTGCTTGGGAAAAAAGGAGGAAATGAAACTACTGCAGTGGACACAAATGATGATTGTATAAATGAAGTTGTGGAACTGTTTCAAGCAATGCCCGGATTTTCGGACTGTGACAAAGATGATGCACACATGTGGCTAGAAGATGATAATGATTCTGGTTTTCAGTTTTTGAATGACGAAGAAATTTTGTCTTTTGTGCAAGAAGAAAACCAAATACATGTAGTGACCGATGATGAAGACACCTCAGAAGTACATGATGTACTTGTAGATTATGAAGAAAAACCAAAACGTCGACCAAGTCCTGAAGAGGCCTTTATAGCACTAGAAACTGCGATGGCTTGGTACGAGCAAGAAGATGACAGCTGTCCTACACAGCTTCTGCTGTTGAAGAGAATTCGGGACTTAGCAGCCAAAAGGAGACTATCCAGTTTGGTGCAAAAGAGGATTCCTCATTATTTTAAATAGTGGGCTACATCTGTGCAAGTACATATATACGTAAGTTGCGCCTGGTTTTGAATCGTTTGTAATGTTATTTTGAAAACATTTCTCTTTCTTAACAAAAATAATTAATACAAGAAGTACATGCACTGCAGTGTAATAAAAGATTTTGGTGATACAGTGATCTAATACAGTGTGGGTATTATTATTACAGTACAAGTAAATATGTTTTATAGTGTATTTTCCTTGTGATGGTTAATTATTTTTAGAAATATGTGTACATGTACTCGATACATTATGTAATCCAATTATCCGAACATTTGATTATCCGAACGATGCTCGGTCCCATGGGGTTCGGATAAATGGAGTTCTACTGTATCACAATTTTTGTGAAGATTCGCGTGTTTACGTTTTTCGTTGTTTTTGCTAGAGAAATATGTCACGCTTTATATTTACATTTTCTAAGTCTCCTAAGCAAATAATTGTGTCAAACTACTTTGAAACATTGCTGACATTGATGATGATTGTTTGGTAGTCACAGTTTGTTGTCAAAATACGGAATATATGCAGAAAAGCTAGACACACTAGATTTAGTTGATGAATGGGCGTAGTCATATTCTGGCTGATCAAAAAGCAACAAAACTAGACCTACCGTAACATCTAATCACTAGTTCTTGGTAGAAGATGAAGCTAGGGATACTATTAAAACATTAAACAAGAGTAAAAAAGTATTTATATGACGTTATTCTTATTTATTTGTTTGAAAATTACGTAATGCACGATTGCATAATTTATTTTTTTCTTACAAAGAACCACGGAAAAACTGGTGCGAATAACACTAAATGTACTAATTTTGGCCATAAGCATGTTTTTTTTTACTTTGTATATGGATTAACTTGACGTTTGAAGACTAAAAAGAAAGTTTTATTGTCTACGACAGTAATTTGTCTTTGGTAAGATCGTATTCTACAGTCAACTTTTTAGCGTTTTTCAATTTTACATGCAAAATGATTAAATTATACCGAACATATTTGTGTTAATTCTACCACAGACATTATATATTTGAATTCTCTATCCATTTCCCTACAGTTTGGTATATAATAAGTACATGTTCAAAGGAAAATTCACAAACAAATTTAGACTGAAAGATGAACACTTCACTCTATAAAATTCTGCCCACAAAAAAAGTCTGGCACAGCGTGCAAAATAACTCTGGAATGAATGAGTTAAGTCACTGAAATAAAGAGCTATCTTTTTTTTTTTTTCGCATGAGGTCGCATATTTTTTCCTCGCATGAGGTCGCATTGGCACCCGCCCAAACCCGGCCCCGGTCAAGACCACATGTCCCAACACAAGAAGACCCAATGACAAACTGTCACTGTAGTGATCCTCTGTGTTCTCACACAAGGGACCTAATGACACATGAATGTCACTGTACCGGTCCCTGTGTGTAGACACATGATCCTAGCCTAAAGCCGCATATTAGGCCGTTGGGTTTGCTAGGAGCATTACAGAGCTATCGACCACCACCTGTCAGGCCGTACACATTTATTAATACACATTCTTAAAGCAGTGGTTCCTATGGTAGCATAAATAACATCACAGCAAAAGGGAGTGAACAGCTGTGTGTGTGGGAGTGTATTTGGTTGCGTGCGCGCGCGCGCGCGCTAATACTGCTGCAAGATTGCTTCCGAAAAGTACTGACCAAATGGTAAATGCATTACTGTAAATATTCTATTATTTATGCTTCAGGGATAAAATGGAACTCAAAAATATGTTAATTATAGTTTTGTAGACTTTAAGAAGAAAATTGCTCGGGTATTGACCAATGTATGTCTTTTGTCAGGTTAAACCAAAAAAAAAAAAAAAAAAAAAAATGCAGAAACGGAGTATTAAAGAAATTATGCGTGCGTGTACATATACACTCACACAATACATCATTTTTATTTTAAAGTTACTGTCTTTACGTACCTTTTTCTGAAGCTACCCTCTTCATTGTATTTTAAAAAATTATGTCTACATCATCTGTGGCGGTATTGTCATGAGTGCAGCGCCTAAACTCAGTGAAGCAGATTGACATCGGTGCAACTTAGTGTAAGATAAAGTTTAGAATCCGGCATCAATACCCGTCTGTCTTCTTGCTATAACACACGGCAAAAGCTCCATTCGCCTTTTAAAAAATCTTTTACTTCTTATCCATGTCTGTCCTTTTCGTGGCTATTTTGCCTCATCGAATCCCTGTCTGACTAGACGCCGTGGGTTGAGGGGTAGAAGAGGGGGTGGTTGTTTCTCTTAGTGCTATGTATTGCCAGTCGAGTGCACAGGAGAAACCAGTAGCCACCATAATCGTTAGAGCAGCACCAGATAGCCTGGGAGCTGTGGGGTTCTACTTGAAAAAAAAAATCGTGTCTATTTTCTATTTCTTCGTTCGCCCTCAAGATTTCTACATTAATGACTAATAAAGGCAGTAGTCAGCTCAAGGTTCCTGACACCATCCAAAATCATTTCAGAGTATTTGGAATATGGAAATAAGTGCAGCCTATATGTACTTTTTATCTCTGCCAGACGATCTGATTCCAACATTTCCATCAACAGAGAGGGAGAACATTAACTAAATTATACTTTACTGAATGCTCACTTCAATGAAAAGATCGCGTTCCCATCTCTTGCAGTTAACAATTAAAATAAATTCTTGCAAGCAAGCTCACGAGCTTTCGCTAGGAATGACCAAAAGGTACCTTTAATCTTAGAGATAAAGCATTTGTATCTGCCAACCGTAGGGAGTGAGTTCGAAACTTCGTTAGCTTTGAAATTCTCTCTCTTTCTCCCACTTTCTCTTTTTTTTCTCCAGTGTCCTCCCCCTTATAATTCCCCGTCACTTTGACATCTACCAAATAACCCGTGGCATCTGCCCCTGAACGGGATCTACCTTATGTTGACCCCTGGTCTATATCTTTCTCTCTCTCTCTCTCTGCATATACTTCCGTACGTCCGTTTTTTTTTTTGCTTCGTTATAGCGCTTTTGATACCATGTTCAGCCAAACCCGAAATGGGCCGTTTCGGTTACAAATGGGGGTATATTATGTGCTTTATTTCATTTCGAAGCTATGCCGGTGTTAGCCCTGAAAAGGGCTGGTCCTGAGAAGGACCCATAGCTGACTGTTTGGAGTCGCCCCATTGTTATCTCATTCCCAATATTGTGGCTTCTTCAATCATTGAGTTCTATTTTTGCAAATTATTTATTTATTGATTTTATTTCCCACTCGCTGACAACAGTTTGTTGGCAGTTCTGAAAAGGACTGCTAGCGGAAATGTAGATTCGTGTGTGCTTTTGCTTTGCCCAGCGTGTGTACCTCTGGTGTCTACTGAATGTGTCATCTTTCTTTTGCCTCCAGCTGGCTTAGGGTTTTGTCGATTATATCTAGGATACGGTCCTCTAGAATTTCATCCAGTGATTGTAACTTTGGTTAACTCTTTTTATCTTTGTGTTGTTTTATCTGTTACTTCAGTGACGACCTGTCTCTCCACTTCAAGTCTTTCTATCTGCATGTCCTTCACTCTGTATACCTGTTGCTCTGCCATCCCTATAACTGGTAAACTACTATTCGAGTAACAGGTGTACTGGTGGAATAAGCAGATGTGCGAAATTCAAAGGTATACAGTTCACAGCGTTTCCGTTATTTATTGATCCGTAAATTATTCATGGTTCCAGTTCACTGACGAACTGACGTTTAAATGAAATTGAATTTCTATTCGTACTGACAAAATAAAAAGAAGCGTACACTAAAAGGTATTCGTCAGTATAAGAGAGAGAATGAACACTGGAGACTGGATAAAGGTAGCCATGCCAAATAGAAAGTTTTTCTTTTTTGGAAGCATTGAAATTGAAAGAGCTGTGTCTCTTGAACAAAGATAACCGCTAACTGCCGTGCGCCGAACAGTTGTGCACATACGCGCTCCTTTTAACTGACAACTGCAGACGCATGTTCAGGCACGAACATATTCACCAAAGTAATTCATGTGTCCTACTTCAAACATGCGCAGACGGATACTTGTAAAATATTAAATTGGATTGGATTACTTTCTGACGTAAGTGTGTGACTATGTGGCTTGTTCAGAGCTCAGAGACGTAAGTTGCAAGTTTTAGGGTTGTGTAAAACCATGTTGAAAATGTTGAGGAAACCTGTTGGTAGCAATACAAGGCAGTTCCCAATCTTGAATCTTCAGGATAGAGGGAGACTTTCTTTTATTCCATACCATTTAAAAAATATATATATTTATTTTGAGACCTACGGAACTTCCGGAGAAGAGAACTGGAGTCAGAAATGAAAGGGATGAAGAAGACGAGGAAAGACTTTGGGCTGATGTCACGTGACAGTAGGACTTTGTCCGTGTTTGTTGATGGGCTTATGCTCCTTGAGGAGCTAAAGGGAAATTAATGAATTAGTGAATAAAATGAATGTTAAGGACGCAAATGGGAAAAATTCTAGAATGAGTTAAGCTGGCTTGAATAAGACCGGGGGAAAAAGGACAAAAAGTAGTTGTTGTATTGGGGTGGGAGAGAACGCAACATGACGGACAAAGGTACATGGCTATTGATTATGTGAGTTTAGGAACACTAGCAATCTCTTCTCTACATATATAAAAGGCAAGGTCTGGAGGCTGAGTAGTGAAGAAAAAAAACTCCAAACATTTATATCTCAAGGGACGTAAAAACTCTACCATTGACCCTTATTATAGGTTAACGCCCTTAGCTTACACACTGTATAAGTCATAGATTTTTGTCCCTTTACGTTAAATTTACAAGTGCGTTGCTTTCTGTTATGCAA
This sequence comes from Oreohelix idahoensis, assembly GCA_024509875.1. NCBI lineage: Eukaryota > Metazoa > Mollusca > Gastropoda > Stylommatophora > Oreohelicidae > Oreohelix > Oreohelix idahoensis. The sequence goes on from JAMPIV010013073.1 coordinate 195,590, forward strand.
ATTTTCTAAACCGGATTCCTGACACAAGCACCACCTATCACACCTGTAAGGGAAGGAAAGTTTCAATACTACTCAGCTATGTAGAGGTGTTCACGATACGCCTCTAAGAATACGTTACATTCACTAAATTTGCTCTGTGAATGTGTCCTGATCTTGGCATTTTGCGCCAGATTCTAAATGTAGGAGATGTTTGACACCCCTGTAGATTTACTAGCAACGGTTCTATATGGGATTGGAAGGCCCGAGATCCGTTGTCGTCGTTTTTTTTTTTAAACCAGCGGCACTTGGGCTTTCAGCCCTTCGGCCCAATGACATGTCATTGCGAGGCGTTGTCGTCGTTAACTTCAAACAAACCAAACCAAGAAACCACTGAAATACTATTTCCAACGCTGAAAGTCGTAAATAGTTGCAGTAGAAAAACGTTTTGTTGGCATGTGTGTGTATTTGTATGTGTGTGTGATGGGTAAATTATTTAATAAACAAGCAACAAAACTTGACAAACTGGAAATAATCCTAATGTCTTTAACATTATTCGATAGCAATTTAATTATGCCCTTTCATCAAGAGAAATTGAAAAAGTATAACATTTGGGTGCAAGTATAAATGTGTATGTGAAGGAGTGGTTTTATACGTGTATTTGTTACCTATTATTGCCAATGTTTCAATGCACATGTCTTAGTAAATTTGTAAATGTCCAGGAATGTGAATAAAGTTGTTAAACATTTTTTTTTTTTTTAAATGAGAGAACGGAGAAAAAAAAAAAAAAGTAGGTGCTCCCTGGTTGAAGCCCTTCCATTGCACTCCGGTTCGGTTGACCCCTCGACCACCCGACATGCTGGTGACTCGAGTGTGTAGTTTTTTCGTAGGAGGGACTGCGTTTGCGCTATCCCCTGATTAATGCAATAAACATGTGTGGTGGATATTGTACGTAATTTATTTGACATTGTTAGATATCATGATATGACGAGAGGTAATATACATTACCTAAAACAAAACCGAATGAAGAAAGTCATTGAATTCAAAGACTTGTGATTCATACGTGTTGTCTATATACTTGGCAAGATATGTAATCGTACAATTAAAACCAAAAAAAGTTTGTAAATGTCCTAAAACGATTCGCACCAAACCCGACTTGCACCCATTCCGACATGGACCCGGGCTAAGCCGGATATGACCGCTAGAACTACATTGTAGAGGCCACCATCCTGACAGGTTGTGGTAGCGGGAAGAAAGTCTGCATACCAAGAATCCCGGGCTAAGCCGGGTATGACCTCTAGAACTACATTCTAGCGGCCACCATCTTGACAGGTTGTGGTAGCGGGGAGAAAGTCTGCATACCAAGAATTTAGATGATTCCCTCCGATCTGCCGTTCAATTTTAAGAGACTCCAATTCCCTATAAAAGTCTGTTTTTCAGTGACCATTAATAAAGCACAAAGGTCAAACGCTTCACGTAGCCGGCGTCGACTTGAGTGCTTCTCACATGGCCAACTGTATGTGGCATTTTCCCGAGTTAGCACACCGGAACACTTATACGTGTTGTCACCAAGTGACTGTACTTCCAATGTCGTCTACAAAGAAGCACTTACTTAAACTTTTTGCGTTAGAAGCACACCTCAATGCAATAGTACAATTAAAACTAAAAAAAAGTTAAACCTTCCGAACACGATTCGCAGTAAATCCGACTTGCACCCATTCCGGCATGGACCCGGGCTAGGCCGGGTATGACCGCTAGTGCTTATATATGTTAGTATGTTGTTTATTAATTATTTAAGGGTAGTTATATGTGAGTGTGGGGGCCGCGGTAGCACAGTGGTTAGTGCACTGGCTTCCTAGCTCGGTGGTCCATAGAGCAACTTCTGGGAAGGTTAAGGCGGCCGGCGTGATGCTGACTACATCACCCCTAGTGTGCCGATGGTCAAGAAAATATGGGACTAACACCATATTCCCAATATGCCTCAGTGGGCGTGTAACGGGATCCTTATATGTGAGTGTGACTGTGACGTACGTCTAGTTTGACTAGTGAATTTTCCCTGATATGATGGATGATTTAAAGGGACCCTTGGCGTTTCAAAACATTAGAACCCCTGAACATTTGTTGTAACTTTTCGTTTGCCAGAACTCATTCCACCGGGACTCATTTAGTAGGCGGCACGAGATCAAAGAGACAGACCGAGGGATCTTAAGGGAGACTATCGGCGCTATCAAAGACAGTAGCTTTCCCTGATACGAGACGCAGTTGCTTGCCGCTAATTTCGCGTCTCGGTGTCAATCGAGGAACCAAGCGAACGGGGGAAAGCGAAACGGGCAGCAGCGAGCGGATACGAAGACCAGGGGGCGGTTTCTTCTCTTGATTTGGCGGTCAGATCCCCAAAAGTTCGTGAGATCAAATAAGTTGTCAAGGTTATCATGTCCCACTCAACTTACATTTCATTTTAGCTAAATAGACCATGAAGAACTAGACACGTTATCACTCGCTGGCCAGACCTTTACAGAAGCACTAGCTTTATTGAAATCTTGTTATAGATTTTCCCCTGGATTTTATATATATTTGCAGTGATTTCTATTTCTGTGCAAAGCGAGTGATCGTAACCTGTGCGATCCCAGCATTAAGAAAGCAATAAAGAAATCAATCTAAGCAAAGCAAAGCATAAACAGTGTGTAGAGTTCCCCTGACGCAGAACTTGTTGAGACTGTGTAAATTTTTAATCTTTGAGGCGATTCTATGTTTGGAATTCCGCTATCTAACTTATAGCAAAGAAAGCACACCCAAAGACAAATTTAACGCACCATCAAACAACTTAAGTCGTAACGGGAAGAAGAACACTGGCCCGAGCTTTGTTAGTTTACTGACACAGAGAGATAATTCATAATTTCCTGAACAGTGATGTGACTAGTTTTCTCACTGGACTTAAACCATACCTCACGGATAAAGTGTACCAGCACGCGTAAGAATTTTATTATCCGCGGCATAGTCAAAATAGACCACACCATCCTCACCCCGGTATCAGAGACCGTGCCCTCCCATAGAAACTGTTATTAAGAAAAGAGACACAACTACAGATTCATTTTCCAGCGATTACGGGACCCTTTTATGTGCTGACCGCCTACCCGATAATCTGGGGCTAGAACTTGAACAAACACTCATACATTTAGTTGAGGTGTAACTGCTGTTGTGTTATTCTATGGAGTGCAAGATTTTTTCACAATCGGTAAGTGAGAGCAAGATGAGTGAAGGCCTTTGCTAGCGCGTGTATGAATGACAGGAAATTAATTCTTTTGTGTGACCATTTTGTTAACTTGCTTACCTGGTAACATATATCTTTTCTGTATACCCTACATTGTTCCTTTAAGTGGGATAGTTGATAATTTGTTAACTCTGTTTAAAGCCACCTCCTTTCCATTTGCTTAGTAAAGGGAAGAACAGCTGGGAAGAACAGGTTTTTTTTCTATCACTTATACCTAACTTGGTAACACCTCTTTCAGAGTAATTAACTTTACTGTTAGGTTAACGTACCCGTGTTCCTGATATTATCTATCTCTGGACTGGGTTTGTCTTTGTCTAATGAGCGGGAAGGGCTTAGTCGATACCAATCTTCTTCACCCCCTCCCAAACTTGTTATTTGCATTTGTGTACTTATGATAATTTATGTAATATCTGATATTTTTAGTGATTGATGTTATAGTGAATAAAATCACATAAACTCATTTAGTTCTGTGTGTTGGATATACCCAAAGCCCAACTTTTCCCCTATTCGTTTAATATAGTTTGTATCAACGTCGTGTGTGTGTTTGAAAACACCGAATCGGTGTGCGCGCAGATGCGAGTCTGGAAAACTGGCAAATAATTGTTTGACCAGGAGAGTGAAAGAGAAGATTGAGAGACACGATTTGTCGTAAATAAGTCTGTCTTTACTCTCCTCCAGCACGCTGTGAAGTAACTATTAAATCTCTACATTTTCTATCACTGAGCTTTCCATCATCATTTTCCACTCTAAACCGGACCACTATTTCTACGACTCTTTTCTCTCAAAATAAATTTACGACAGTGACCGTGTTATATGTGTGGAGCGTAGGTCTTTTCTGATGTCCCCGCAAATGTTAAAAGTGTATTGGTTTAGTAGATCACTTAGCTTGAACCCTTAGCTGTGGTCAGGGTTATTGGCCTGCGTAGTTCCCGGCTTGAGGAGACAAAGATATAATCGGACTACTGTGAATTTCTCAAACAATCTTAGTAGTTGCAGGATAAAATCTGTAATACAAATAATCACAACCCTTGTATGGTCTAGCACTATTCTATCCACACACACAGTGGACGTAACAAACAGTTCAATTTACCTCAGTACCACTCACAGCCAGTTCAGTGTGATTACACTTTCCTTATAAATCCTAAGTTCGATCCATTTGTCCCTGATCTGCTTCCATACAATTATTTGGTTTAGTACAAACTATTTAGTGACACCTTGAATAATACATGTTAACAAATCCTATCATCCTTTCTTATGTTCCTGATTAGTGTGTCGTTCCTTTGTGAAATACTCCTTCAAATACATTATTAAACTTACAGTCGTATTTTTGCCATAATTCTCAAATATTCTACACATTTCCCAATGCTGGCTTTCGTCTCTAAAAGTCAACACATGCTTGCTTTCAGATGGCAGTACACTCGTCCTGTAATTTTTTTTTCTTAACACATTCAATACACTTCATAACACACAATTGGATTAATCACAGAAAAATTACATAAATATATACATTTATATATATTCTTTCTTACCATCAGGCAATACACATAAGCTGTAACAGGCTGTAATAAGTATCTAGGTCTACTATGCAGATACAGTGGCAAAGTATTTGACAGCACACGTTTTGCCGCTCTCTTCTGTTCAGCTTTGTTTGAAAAAGTTGTGGCCTACAATCAACCAAGTTCAAGGACTTTTATAGTACCGCACCCTCCCTCTCGGATGGCATGGGGTAAAAACGGCGTTAGGAATCTAAAATTGAAGTGATTTCTGCCTTCTTGTTCATTGTGCAAAATTTTTAATATTTATTATCTCTCTTAATTCTGGACCGATTTTGATCATTTAAAGTTATAATTATACTGTGAATTTATCTCTACCTTTCTATCTAATAATTGTTTAGTTAGCAAAATGCATTAAAATCTATGCAGACTTTAACTAACTAAATTGGGGACTACCCTGATGTATAGATGGTCATTTTAAACGATTTTTCTCTATAATTGAACTACTATTCAGTCAACACCTATAAAATAACTCGAAAAGATTACATGCCTCTAGCCAATGACAGATAGAAGAGACTGCAGGGCTCAGCAACAGGCCGAAAAATTCAAAAGACTAACAGACCACCCAATGTGCCATAGAATAAATGCTCTTAGAAGGCAAAGACTCAAACGAAGTAATTTTGTAGAATCAACCAAACCACAAATGAGAGCAGTATCCATAGATGAAATATCCACTGTTAAACCCATCTACACTGCACACAAGCTTCCAGTTTGGAAACAAAATCGTTTCCCTAAAATGATAGAAAACATTCCTGGAATTGAAAGTAAAAAGAGCCAAACTGCAACAGATAGAAAATCCATAGCGACAAAATACATAGAGAAACATTATCCACGCAACACCTGGACCCATGCATACACAGATGGATCAGCAACAAATGCAACAGAAAATGGAAGTGGTGGTGTCTTTCTGACCTTAAGCACTGGTTCAGAAAAAAGGCTGTCAGTGGCGACAGGACGATTCTTCAGCAACTTCAGAGCAGAGGCAGAGGCCTTGAAAACTGCAGCAGAGGTTATATTGGCAGAAGAAACGGCAGAGAGACAAGTTGCTTTCTTTACTGATGCACAGTCAATAATTGCAACGTTGAAAAGCCAAAATAATACAGACCTGGATGATCTCAGAGTAGTGCTCCACAAACTTTGTCAACGATTCAAAAGTGTTGTGATCCAATGGATCCCATCTCATTGTAATATCGCCGGCAATGAAGAGGCTGACAGAATGGCAAAAGAAGGTTCACATCTACCTCAGCCTGATGCAAGCATAACTTTTGAGGAGGCAAAGCGTTTTATCAGAATCAGTTACAGAAACAAATGGAATGTAGAACATCCAGGGCACACACATAATGATGCTTACTACCAGCTCCACAGAAGAGAACAAGTGGTAATCTTCAGACTCCGCACTGGCCACAACAGATTGAGATACCATCTATTCAACAAGCTAAAGATAGGAACTACCGATCAGTGTAACTGTGGCACTGATAAAATGACTGCTGAACATCTGCTTCAAAGTTGCCCCTTATATGTGGTACAGAGAAAGTGCATATGGCCGATGCCAGCTCCTTTCGTGGAAAAGCTTTACGGGGATTCAAATAGCCTCAAACTGACTACTGCTTTCTTTGAGAACATTCAAGTGGACGGCTGAGAGTGTAAGAAGAAGAAGAAGAAGAACTGCTATTCGAGGAAGTCTTTGCACCTACCTCTCAAGTAACATTCCCGCTGTTAAATATCTATACCTTTCCGTTTAAACATCTTTAGTCATTAAGAAATTAAATAACTTCTTACTAGCATTTACACAAAATGGGCCTCTATGTTAAGCCTAAAAGGTTTCCTTATACACACCAGAAAAAGGAGCGTTTTCATTGGCTATTGTATCGGTCCGTTTTCCTATAGTATTGCGTGCGGTAAATATGACCGTGGTGTAAGACAGACCAAAACACGACAATAAGAAGCTCCTAATATGATGTTAACGGGTCTGGCAACTTTACCATGTAAAATACATTGCTGCAGAAATCACAATTGAAAGAGTACATGCTTGCTTTGATGCAGACTTGGGACAAGGGAACCGGCTGTAATGGAAGCTCTGTACTCATTAAGGAGCCCTAAAGGGAATCGATGAACGATGCAAAACTGGACCAGAGCTAAAAGCGTTACAAGGCAGAACTTCATCTGGAACTCCCAGGGTAAAAGAAGCAGAAGGGTACCCAGAAGCACACGGAGAAGAGAACTGGGTACTTCTGTAAAATGATAGAGAATACATGGACAGAACTTGAACAGGCGTCATAGGATAATAGTGCATGGTATTAACTGCGTCATAGGATAATAGTGCATGGTATTAACTGCGTCACGGCTTATGTTCCACAGTATTGTCACCAGAACACAAGGTCTTTCATATCTGGACTTGCGCCTAAATATAACCGACGACCTTGTTTATCGGTTGAATGGTTCGATCGTCGTCGAAACGAGGTAGACCTTGTAATAAAAAACAAACAACAACAATGTTCCACACTCAGCCGAAAGGTAGTGATGATGATGGTGACGACGACGACAATGATAAATACTGTGGTTCGACACAGCCTCAACGTTCAAGATTAGGAAATTTCTCTGACACGAAACTGATAAATTTCTTTCTCTGGATTTTCCAGTTAAAAAATTAATAAAATAAATATGTAAGGGAATATCTCCTTCCATTTCCTGTACAGCTGGTATTAATTGTGAAATTGCTGGCGCCTGAAGGCTCAGATTAGTTAGAATATTTGTATTGGAAATGTTCCATTCCCCTTCCCGTCTCTCTGTCTTTATCTGTTTTATTTGCCAAGCTGGCAGTAAGAAGTAGAAAGTTTAATTGTTGGAAAGGTCTTGTCAGTGTCAAGCTTGAAGGCGTCCATGAAAAAGGAAGGATATGCATTGAAATACCGAGAAAAAAACACATAGCCTCTGTAAGCCAGCGTTGCAAGTATAATTATACAGCGTGTCCTCGATTTATGAAGTTTGCGACTAACAACTACTCGTACTTACGACGTTGTTGCTGGAACGGAACCCTTTCGTTAATTCGAGGACAGTTTTAAAATTTACAGAATTTTTAGAAAATGTTAGACGTTTCAAGAATTATTCTCTTCTGTGTGGCATGAAAAGTTATGATCCTATATAAACCAGCTGTGAGGATTTGTTTATGAAGAGCCTTTCGAAGTCTGATTGGTTATATACCAGCAGGATATAATCAATAAACTAAAAAAAAAAGTACTATCACTAACACATCCTTTGGCGAAAGTAGGACCGTTTGAGGCGAGGTGGCCACAGGGCTGAGGTTTGCCCTGAACTTGAATAATACCCCTACTTTTGTTGTTGTTAAAGCTTAACCCGCCTCCCGAGCCCGTCCACATAGTGTAGTTATTGATTTCTGGACCATAACCCTCTGGCTGTCTCCCTCGACAGCCCTTAGGGAAATCACGATAGAAGAAATAAATAATTAGGGAAGTTCAAAACTATTGAAGTTGTGTGAAAAATGCTTGATAAGACGATCGCACACGGTGTTCTTTTAAAACTAAAAACCCAAAAATAATTTTTCAAGGAGTTTATAGCTTGCAGTCAAAGAGTGTAACATCAAATTGACAAAAACCGAAGGATGCTTAAGCGCTTATCATATATTTTATCCATAAGTGTCTAATGAAGTATAAAGCAGAAGTTAATTTCATGCAGAATTTGCGCCCCACGCATTTTGTCAATTTGATGTTAAATTTTTGTATTGCAAGCTATAAACTCCGTGAAAAATTATTTTTGGGTTTTTAGTGCGTTAAAAGCGTGTGTTTAAAATATTTTTTTTATATTTTTTATTTTATTCTTGTTAGTGTTAGAAAAATTATGACATACTAAAACATAAACAATATTTTTACTTATTGTAAATGTGGTCTAAAATTTCTTAAGCGATCCATTTCTTTTAGAACGTCAATATTACATGGCTTTGTGTCTGTTAATTTGGTGCAATCAATTTGAAGGCCATCTAGAGATCGAACTCGACTTTCCCTTGATTCATAATTTTATAATTTGGATTGTTTCCCTTGATTTAGCTAGACACTTGTTTGGGTACTGCCCTGTTTTACGCATAGAAAAAAATAAAGCACACCACGAACTCTTGATTTTTTAATTAACTTGATTATGGCCCCTAATTTGTTTACATTTCTTTACGAAAAACTTTAATTACCCATAATGTCAAAATTACAATATTAAATTATTACATAAGTGACTGAATATTGTATTGTCATCGGGAATACACAACTATGCCAAATTTCAGAGCTATTGTTCATCTGTAAGTGATTGAAAAATCGATTGCAAGATTTGAAAGTGACATGAAAGTGGCATAAAAGTGAAGTTAAATAAAAGCGTGTAAAAAAAAAAAATTTAAAAATTGAACTTTTCAAGAACATAACCAGGTTGGTTCAAGATGGTAACATAACCACATTGTTTCAAGATGGTAACATAACCACAATCTTTCAAGATGGTAACATAACCACATTCTTTCAAGATGGTAACATAACCACATTCTTTCAAGATGGTAACATAACCACATTCTTTCAAGATGGTAACATAACCACACTGTTTCCAAGACCGATTGAGATATACCTGACTCATTGATAACGTCTGACGATATGGTACGTTTGCTCGTTAAACATTGGTGCTTTCAGAGTCGAACTACTTGCATCACGTGATCCCCGGAACATACACGTGATAAGTTAGCAAATTGCTAGAAGTGGGTGAGTGGGAAGTTCCGTACTTGTGGGATGAGGAGAGCAGGTGTGGTTTAATTTGTTATTGCTGCTGGCGTTATTTTGTTGTTTCTTCATTATCGGGATAAGGAAATATAATACATTTTCTTCTTCCTCTTCTTCCACGTTCGGCCTGAAAAGGACGGTGGTTGCGTTGTGTCTGTTTACGCCGTTGGTGTGATATCTGCACCTTTCGGTTGACACATCCGACTTCAGCACGGCATTTTTTGGGACCGGGTTTGCCTTATCTCTGCGATCCGTACTCGCTCAGCCAGACTGCACTGCTGCAGACTGTTTCCAGGACCACCACGTGGAGGTGGAGTACGGTCTTGGTCAGCTCTGGTTCGCTGACCCTGATGCAAGCAGTCAAGCTATGGGTGGCTGACTGCATTCTCTATTGCTGCATCTTTGGGTCCCATATAATACATAATACATTTGAGAATATGTAAGAGGAAAGGGGGGGGGGGGTGTGACGTGTAGAAATATTAAGATAATATCTAATGCAGAGAAGAATACTGTCCGGGGGGGGGGGGGGGGGGGGGTGGGGGGGGGGGGAGGGGGGGGGGGGGGGGTGGGGGGGGGGGGGGGGGGGAGAGACATGGGCGACGAAGTAAAAGAATGACCAGAGAAAATAAAAATAAAGGAGAGAGGGAGATCAGGAAAGAAGGAATAGGAGAGGAAGGCTAGAGGATTCTGAGATAAAGAAAAAATAAATTAGAGGAATTTTCAGAAAATGAAATTAAAAGGACGGAAGTGGGAAAGAAAAATAAGAAACACAATACACATGTTTTTTTTTTTAAACTGGAGTTTTTTCTCATTTTGGCGAGAGGCGCCCCGATCAGCCCAGACACGAGATGAGTCAGTTATAGTAGGGCACATATCCAGATATAACAGAGCGTGTGGTCTGGTATTTATTTTCCTTTTAAAAAAAAGACAATACACTTGAGGATAACACTATTAAAGGATGATGCGAAAACAAAATATTAAAGATGACATGGTCCAGAAGACAAGAAATAAGTTTGTCATCTTCATCGCATTTAAGCTCATCAAGGATCAAAGGATCCTGTTACATACCCATTGAGGCATATTGGTAATATAGTGTTATGCCCATATTTTCTTAATCATTGGCACACTAGGGGTGATGTGGTCAGCATCACGCCGGCCGCCTTAACCTTCCCAGAGTTAGTCTGGTACCAAATTCATGAGGCTGGGTCGACCCCGGGACCCGTGTGAGGTCTAAAAAATCCCACCTCAACTGGGGATCGAACCTTGGACCACCGAGCTAGGAAGCCAGTGCACTAACCACTGCGCCACCGCGGCTCTTGTCAAGGATCATAGGCCTTCAACAAACTTATATACCAAGTCTTCCTGTCCCGTGCCATCCCGCTAAAAGCCTTTCAATGTTTTCTTCATCATTTTCATTTAGTCTCCAGTTCTCTTTTCGGTGTGTTTCTCTGTATACCTCTGCTTCTTTTACCCTGTGGATTCCAGAACAAGGACTGCCTTGTAAAGCTATCAACCGGTTTCATCAGTGTGCGTCCTATCCATCGCCAGCGCCCTTTTCTCATCTCTTATTCCACTGACTGTTCTTCTTGTCATCAGTTTCACATTGGTGATGTGGTTTATGATAAAGGAGACAATAAATTTGGAATAGGTGGCGAATGGGGGCGGTGCAGTAGCTGAAAGTAGACAAATGTATTTTCCTTGTGACCATTGCCTACTCAACAACCAAATGTATTTTCCTTGTGACCATTGCCTACTCAACAACCAAATGTATTTTCCTTGTGACCATTGCCTACTCAACAACCATATGTATTTTCTTTGTGATTGTTTTCCTACTCGACAACCGGCAAGTGATTACAGTCCTGTAATAATATGTCAGAGGGGACGTGCGTATGAGTGTTTGTGAGAGCCAGCGTTGCCACTCTTCTTCTTCTTCAGTTACCTGGTCTGGAACAGACATTGGCGATCATGACCCTCCAATCTTCTCTGTCTTTTGATAGTCTAATGAGGTTGTTGTTGCCCATGCTGTTGTTTGTTGCCACTCTAAATTAAAAAAAAAACCTGTATATCGGCGACTTGGGCGATTTTTGGCTACTTTGACCGATTTAACCGGCTACTTTGACCGATTTGACCGGCTACTTTGACCGATTTGGACCAAATCTAGGTGGCGTTTGTCAACTAATGAAGGAAAATGACTACTACATGGTGCAGAAAAATCCCTAGATCTAGGTGAATCAACCTAGGAGTGGCAACGCTGGGAGAGCCGGCGTTAGAGGGGGGGAAATGAGCCTACGAAACCACGGTCTGCGTTTGCTGATTAGGCGCGAGGTGTCATGTGCTCACAAAAGACGCGGCAGACCTGGGAGATGTTCATTGATTGTTATCGTCAGCGCGCGCGTGTAACAAATGTTCACTCCAGCAAATATTCAGACACCCCTACAGGACCATCACCACCAGTTTGCTAGGGCTGCCTGCTATTCGAAATGTCACCTTTATTAGCTCTTGTCTTGTCGTTTTTTTTTTTTTTGCATCTGTTCGGGTCTGTAACTTGTTGCATTGGATGTGTCTGTTTGACTTTAAACAGTAGACATTATAGGTCGTTCACAATCATCCGCTGTTTTGTTCTTTCATTAAGTTTTTCCACGTAGGCCTACTCCCTAATAGTTGCTCTTCATTTTCTGTTGGTCCTTTTCAGTTGTTTAGGGCCACTTCTGAATTTATTGACGCGATGTCATACTAGCTGGTAGGTATTTTTAGTCATTTTAAGGGTTTAGTATTTCTCATCGCTTCTAGTGCTGTCGGTACATTTCTGTGATAGACCTGATCAGGGCTTCTCCTTGCTAGCGGATAGATAATAGTAGTTCGTTTTAGGGCTTCGCATTTATCACCGCTGCTTGTGCTAGATGTCCATTGCTGTTCTAGCCCTAGTCAGGGCTACTGCATTCTAGCGGATAGAAACTAGCAGTCCGTATTAGGGCTTGGTTTTAAATCATCACTACTATTGCTAGCTGTCCATTTCTGTACCATCCCTGCTAGCGGATAGAAACTTGTCCTGTTTTATTCATTTCTCATTTTCACTCATGTGAAGCATGGAGCCAACCCTACAACTGGTCCCCATGCAGAAAGTCTGCACCAGCGTTGTGGAGTTGGGCAAGAATTTGTTCGATCCCGACTCCAGTAATTTAACAAGTACGACTCCCAAATCCAACAAGAAGTGGTTAAAAGAAAAGAATCCCAATTTCTCGAGGAATACTTGATTTTTGTTTAACACCACATTTAATATTAAAATTATGAGGAGTCGGGGTCGAGAGCTCCGCACCCCAGCTCCACCAGACTTAATATTCATTCATTACTCTTCCTCTGAGTGTCCGATTGGCACAGTGGTTAGAGCGCTGGTCTCTCTAGGCAAAAGTGGCGGGTTCGAATCACGGTACCGACACGCTCCAGTCTACCCAGCTGTAAATAGGTACTTACTTTGAGTTGGGGAAGGAAAATGCAGCGAGGAAGGGTATGTGACAGTGCCGTGAGCTGGTTACGGCATCAATTAATAATATGTCACTGTGGTGGTTCTTCTTTTAAAGTAAACTAGGTGACTGGGGCAAGCCTAGTTGTCTACCTTCTATTTGTCAATTTGATCCATTGACCTATCTTCCAAGTAAGAGTATATCTTAATACTGGCCCTCACCGCCAGAGTTATTGATTCCTGGATGATATTCTCTCAAAACTTCCAACCTAAACTCGTTCCATCCCTTCTTGTGATGTTACTTAAGTGACAGCTTCGTATAGTAGTTAGTTTCTTTATGTCCAGTATCTTGTTTACTCTAGCACTCAACAACCTTTTAGAGACTGAACCCAACTTGAGCAACGTTCCATCAAAACAAACAGTTTATTTACATCATATAAGTTCATCATAACAGAGGCATGTGGTACTAATTCCAGGTACAAACATTTCCTAACTATCTCTTGTAGATCCCATTCCTCCTGGGTATATATCCATGTACGCCAATAGGCGTGATGGGAAACAATGGCAAAGAAAACCTATCTGCTGTTGCCCTAAGACGCCACTAGGCGTAATGGCCACTGACTGCTTTGACGGTCAGTGGCTAAGGACGGAAGAAGAAGAATATATCCATGTACCTGTATATATATATATAGCTCTCTACCTGAGAACACCAACAGATATGGTTTATACCTATTTTCTTCCCTTAAGGTTTTTATATTTATTCTGGCTTTTCCCAAGCCTTTCATCAACTCTTTCCTGAGTTGGTTTCCTTCATCTACTAATCCTGTCAGATTTGACTCAATTTACTCAAATACCATCATCTTAAAACTCATATATGCAAGTTAATACATTGGGTACACCTGTTGCGGTATTCTCATACTTATACCTGCTAGAGAGCTCATGTTTCATCCTGTAAATACAATCAAACTTCAATTGCATACTCATCTTACTTGTAGCAGTTGATGTTGCAAAATTCATTATACAATAGCCCAACACGGCTATTAAATCCATGTTCTTCTGTAAAACTTCTCAGCTGCTGACTTAGTCTCAGTTTATTCACATCATAGTCAATTTTGTAGCTTCAGCTTCGTTTCTCCTTATTCTGCGCTCACTTAGTTGTAAGCGTCGTTAGCCTTGTAATACCTTATTTCAACTTCTGAAATAATTCTATTCAATGTCTATCAAAAGTTATGAGTCAAAGGACCTACTTACTTTGGTTGCACCGAATCCTCACAACACTCATTTTTCTTACTATCACCCCTTATCACTAAACTTATATTTTAAACACAGTTCTGTCTTTCATAAGTGAATAGATTCTACTACTCTAACTAGGTCTATAGGATTCTTCAGAAGTATTCATTCTGTTTCTCACAGAAATGTAACTTGAGCCTGGCAGAAAACACATTCCTGCCACTCTACGTCCTTAACCAGGACTGCTTCCTCCGAAAAATGCGACCGCTCAACAGCGCGTCTAAATGGGTTCTCCTCTATAAAATCATTACTAGCTCATCTGTCCTTGTTTACTGTAAATTCATTGGTTCCTCCTATTCTTCGCTCAGCTGAAAAATGTTCACGCTTATCCGCTGTGTAAACAACTCAGTGAAGTGTCATCCGTTGTCCTGGTAAACTTTCTCACTTAATCATATAAGAGAGGTAATTAACCATTGTCTCCCTTTGCATATTTGACTTAACCTTATATTATCTTCTCTAAAGCTTGCTATACAATTCTTATATGTACATTTTCTAAACCATAATTACCAACTCACCAAATCTACTTATGTGTAATTAAGCACTTTCCTCCCCTGACTTTAATAATTAGAGTCTTCTCCCTTTGATCAAAGTATTACTTCACTCATATTATCCCCCTTTTAGCAAGACAAATAGTCTTTATTCAAATCCATTCTTATTTCTTAAACCATTTTTTCATACTTTCCCTCTTAACCAAAACCAAATCACCGCTTATAATTCCTGCTTGAGCATTTTATAATGCTCCTAGCAAAGTCAACGGTGACAGGTACTGATCACCCCACCTCTCGCTGCTGGACCTAGTATTGTGAAATCTCTAACATTTAACTCCCCTACAGCAGTATCTGCTATGGGATTACCTTTTACCCTTCCGCTCCTTAAGGAGCATAAGCCTTCAACAAACTTCTTTCATGTCCTCCTGTCACGTGCCATCAGCTCATGTCATTTCCATATCTTTCTCATCTTGTTCATTTATGTCCCCAGTTCTCTTCTCTGTGTGATTTTTGGCCTGCCACTACCTCCCCATACCCTGGGGATTTCAGAACAATGACTGCCTTGTAATGCTATCAACAACTTTCCTCAGTGTGCATCTGTGAGAAGTTAATGTGATTGCATTTACAACAGGCCCCTAGTCTTTAAATTTGCATTTATTTACGTTTTTCAGGGAAAGATTACGGTGGGATTTTTATCTTATTCGTTTTTTTTTTATTTCTCTTTGTATAATAATAGAGTTTGGACTTTTTGTGTAGATTAAGAATTACGGTTTCTAGCAAAGATGGTAGTTTTAACTTTTAGACTGGCACCAGCGCGCTGTTTCATTGAGATAATTCGTTCATGGAAGATTTTCCAGTGTAACATAATGGCAGAGCATTTTCGGTTCTTCTCAGTGAGCGCGCTATAATTTTTAGTAAGGGTGAAATCAGATGGGGGTAGAGGGGGAGTTTTAAGCGCGTGGAAACAGGTCAGCAACGGAATTTTTCCGCTTGATCGTAAGTTCTAAAATTAGATCATGACCGCAGGCGATTCCTGGCATGTTGGTTGGTTCATAGATCGACCCGCTTAAGAACAAAGCCTAGCTATGACTCACGCGTAGCGTGGTCTGGGGTAATAAATAAGCGGGGTTCCCTGGCAGAAGTGGGAGATTTTTTTGAACTTCTACGCCTTGGGAAAGAACTGCCACAGAGCCGACTTGCTCTTTCGAGAGAAATTTGTGCTGGTAAATATGAAGTTAATTAAGCTTTAATAGTTTATAAGATTTTTGCAGAGTTGTTTCTAGGAGGTAAAGTTAATTCATAGAAGTAGAGCCATCAATGCTATAATTTTAATTGACTATAACTGACAGCGCAATTAGGTATTTTGTGAAAAGGTAGTAGGGAATTTTGATAGTTTCCTCAGAGTAGCTGTTTGTAGGAATTGGAATATTACTGTTATTTGTCAGAAGACAGGGGATCTAATTTTTCCTGGATTTGTGATTTTAAATGGTGCAGCGTAAAACACGCTCGCGGAATTAAATTAATTTTAGTTCGTAACGGACATGCCATGAGTTACCCTCTTATCTAAATTATTATCAGAGTGCATTCATTCTTTTTATGAGATAATGAAAGCTTAAAGATGGTAGATGTTAAATACTATAATTTTGAGACACGATGCACGTAATTTCATTGTGATTTTCGAGGATTTGGAGAGAGGGGTACCGAAGCACGTGCTGCGTGTCTTTTTTTTTAGTGGGGTGAATCTGATAACGGAAGGAGAGGGGAGATAACGAGGCATGCATTGTAAAATAGGATTTCAGTTCCTTTAGAGATTTTAATGTACATTGTTATCAGAATCGGGTGTAAATAATATTCCCGACACGTGGGTGAAGATTTCTCAATATTTGAGTTATAATATTAGCGAATAATACGCTAGGGTTTTGGTGTGTATTTAATTGTTCAAGTGTGTGTAAATTACCAGCGGACTAATTTGTGTAACGCTGTGGTAATAGAACGAGTGGCTTTAAATGTTAGAGCATGGGAAATTGTGTATTTTTCTCTGTGTGGGTAAAACCTACATTTTGAAGTCAGCAGTTACGGGTCTAGTTGGGATTTTTAATTAGTCCCTTATTTAATAGACATATGTTTATACTGATGAATTCATGGAGACGGGAGATTATTGTCTCGGGTGAAGTCTATTGTATTTGGGTAGCCAGGTAAACACATCGATCATTGTTAAATAGTAGGGCCAGGAATTTACTGGCAACAGGTTCATTCAGTGGTTAGAATGTTGTGACGGGCTAACCTAAGCTGAGTCTGGCTGAGTCTGGAGATTAGAGTGTCGATAGGACAGTATTTGAGGGAAAGTGGGGGTAGGCATGTTTACTAATCGCTGAAGCGATACTAGAGCATGGGGAGCTGTATGGAAGATTTGAAAACTTAAGTGTTCGAGATTTGAAAACTTACTAAGAGATTTGAAACTTAAGTGTTAGAGATTTGAGACTTAAGTGGTTGAAGAGTTGGGATTTAAGTGTTGAAGAGTGAGAGTTAAGGGAGTTAAGTGTTAAGGATATGGGAAATTTGTTGTGCGATATATATTTGTTATTGTTTTGTCCAC
Organism: Oreohelix idahoensis; assembly: GCA_024509875.1. Taxonomy (NCBI): domain Eukaryota; kingdom Metazoa; phylum Mollusca; class Gastropoda; order Stylommatophora; family Oreohelicidae; genus Oreohelix; species Oreohelix idahoensis. Next base: position 212,987 of record JAMPIV010013073.1, read on the forward strand.
AGCAGATATTTTCCAGGCGTGGCAGCTAGGGCTATAGTAGTCCTTCAGCGGCTAGAAGTTCGCCGGTCTTCTCATGAGAAGAAGAGTCGGCAGAGCCAGGAAAGAAAGGGGGTAGTGACAAGGGGGTCACTGGTGCAAACGTTTTGTACCCAAGAGAGCAAGGAGCTGGAAGCACAGACTTCTTCAGCAAGAACAAGAGGTTCTTAATAAAATTCGGAGCTATTCACGCTCAGATAAAGCACACACTGAACCTAGGCGCAGGGCCTAGAGGTGTCGTGATTGGTCGGTCATAATAACACCGACGGCCCAGACCCAAGAGAGGGGTAACGGGGCCTGTGATTTTTCCAGAATCGTCATTGGTAGTGCAGAAGAGTCCAAGTCGAGAAACCAGAATACCAATTCAAGTTAGCAGCTACAACAGGTGGAGAAGAGGAAAAAGGGTTAACATCCCTCTTTACTGCACGAGATAGAAAGAGAGAAGGAGAGTAGTGGAGGAGTCGCTTTTTCTGTAGGAACTAGGAGTGTCAGACAGACACTGAACATAACACTAGAACTCAGCAAGTCATCTGTAAGTTGTGTCGGAGGTGATAGAAGGGTTCTGGTCATGGACTTTGGACAGAGAATATTTAGCCTTGTGATAGTCAGAGAATATTTAGCCTATAGTGGAGCAGCGGTGTAGGCGCGTCATTTGTGTAGAACCACGTCTGCAGACAGACGGACAGTAGGAGTTAGGGCGTGTTTACATGATATCAGGTTGATTAGGAGAAAGACGGATCTGGTGTTCGAGATCCTCCTTCACATGTTGTTGTATTACTTACCTTTCTTCCTTACAGGTTGAGGGGAGGGCGACTGTGGGGTTACCTTACCTAATCACTTGAAATTAATTGTTATGTTCTTTCCAGGTGTACGAACACGCATGTTTATTCTATTTTTGTAGTATGTTATATGAATTTTTGTGTGTGGTGTAAATAAAATCCATTGTAAATTTTCCGGCTGGATCAGTCACTTACTTCAACCTATATGTTGTCTGTAAGTGGTGTCTGTGGTGTTAAGTATTAAACCTTATCCCAGTCTTGGTAGCTAGAGGTAGTGAGGTTATCGCAAAACATTACGTCACTTAGTGGCAAGGGAGAGTCAATTTCGGTTCTCGACCCTTGACGCCAATAGCCTCATCTCCCACAGTCACTGTTATTTTCTTCTGAAAATCTATCTTCTTAGTCTTTCTTTCCACTAGGGTCTAGTCTATTTAGGTAGGCAACCTCTAGTCTTAAATCCACTTTGTGACAAAGTGGGTGCTATCGTCCGGTGAATCATCTTTGTTACGTTCAATTCTGTGATCTTGACAAAGTGGCGGCGTTCGTCCAGTAGATCATCTTTGTTGGGATCAATTCTGTGATCGTGTCAAGATTCATAGATTGTTTCTATAGGAAGTTCTGGGAAATAGATTCTTTATAATATCCCCTAGACTAGAGCTATATATAAACTGATCCAGCTAATAGTTTTTTTTTCCACAGGAAGTTTCTCCACAGGGTGCAGTCAGATTGTAGCTGTAGTTAGTTGATGACTAGAGGTAACTGATGGCTAACTGAATTTTTCTTAACAGGAAGGTAAATTCGGGTTTTTAGGTAGCTGCTTAATGAAAATTTTTTCAGGTAGTTCTTCAGATTGGTGCTAGTCTGAGTTCGGGTTTTGGGACATTGGTTACACAGGGAGTAGTGCCCAGAAGGTAACAGTAAATTTTTCGTGTTCCTTTTTTGTCATTTCCCCTCGTGGTGAGTTACTGCTGATTTGTCAGGTAAGATGGCTGAATTGGTCAAGCTACTTACTGCATGGAAGGACGCAGCTAAAAGCATGGGGATGAATGAGGCCGAGACTAGGGCTTACATTATGAGGGAACAGGACCGGCAGACGGAGAGAGAGAAATTGGAAGCGGAGAAAGAAGAGAGGGCCCGACTGGCAGAGATGGACCTGCGTAAATTGGAAGCGGAGAAAGAAGAGAGGGCCCGACTGGCAGAAATGGACCTGCGTAAATTGGAAGCGGAGAAAGAAGAGAAGGCCCGACAGGCAGAGGAGAGAAAGTCGCAGGACAACCATGGGAGAGTAGAGAAAGGAGCAATCTCTACGCAACCTCTAGGCAAACCAGAGGGGAGTGAAGCGATCGGAGAATTTATGCTGGAAGCACCAGATAGTTCGCACCTTCATCGCCATATACCTGCGGTCTCAAACCCGCCGAGGTGCAGCAAGGTAGTCGCCATCGTCAGGCAGCCACAAAGCCAGTTGGTCAGGGCAGCCGACCAAGACAGCTTTTTTACGGACATAGCCAAGGAAGGTTCAGACCCACCATTGGATGGCACAGGTCCGAAGAAAGATCAACTCTTCCACCGGAGCATGGGAGTTGGTAGAAGAAGAAGAAGGAGGAAACGTAGAAGAAGAAAGTCGCAGGACAACCATGGGAGTTGTAGTCGCCAGGCGGAAATAACCAGTCGTGACCATGAGACTTCAGGACTGACAGTCAGATCTGTAGACTTGTATAGGGGCCAGTCTGGAAATACAAGATCACATTAAATTAGATCGTGTACCACGAACTTGAAGAGGGGGGTAATGTGAGAAGTTAATGTGATTGCATTTACAACAGGCCCCTAGTCTTTAAATTTGCATTTATTTACGTTTTTCAGGGAAAGATTACGGTGGGATTTTTATCTTATTCGTTTTTTTTTTTTATTTCTCTTTGTATAATAATAGAGTTTGGACTTTTTTGTGTAGATTAAGAATTACGGTTTCTAGCAAAGATGGTAGTTTTAACTTTTAGACTGGCACCAGCGCGCTGTTTCATTGAGATAATTCGTTCATGGAAGATTTTCCAGTGTAACATAATGGCAGAGCATTTTCGGTTCTTCTCAGTGAGCGCGCTATAATTTTTAGTAAGGGTGAAATCAGATGGGGGTAGAGGGGGAGTTTTAAGCGCGTGGAAACAGGTCAGCAACGGAATTTTTCCGCTTGATCGTAAGTTCTAAAATTAGATCATGACCGCAGGCGATTCCTGGCATGTTGGTTGGTTCATAGATCGACCCGCTTAAGAACAAAGCCTAGCTATGACTCACGCGTAGCGTGGTCTGGGGTAATAAATAAGCGGGGTTCCCTGGCAGAAGTGGGAGATTTTTTTGAACTTCTACGCCTTGGGAAAGAACTGCCACAGAGCCGACTTGCTCTTTCGAGAGAAATTTGTGCTGGTAAATATGAAGTTAATTAAGCTTTAATAGTTTATAAGATTTTTGCAGAGTTGTTTCTAGGAGGTAAAGTTAATTCATAGAAGTAGAGCCATCAATGCTATAATTTTAATTGACTATAACTGACAGCGCAATTAGGTATTTTGTGAAAAGGTAGTAGGGAATTTTGATAGTTTCCTCAGAGTAGCTGTTTGTAGGAATTGGAATATTACTGTTATTTGTCAGAAGACAGGGGATCTAATTTTTCCTGGATTTGTGATTTTAAATGGTGCAGCGTAAAACACGCTCGCGGAATTAAATTAATTTTAGTTCGTAACGGACATGCCATGAGTTACCCTCTTTATTAGCGAATAATACGCTAGGGTTTTGGTGTGTATTTAATTGTTCAAGAGTGTGTAAATTACCAGCGGACTAATTTGTGTAACGCTGTGGTAATAGAACGAGTGGCTTTAAATGTTAGAGCATGGGAAATTGTGTATTTTTCTCTGTGTGGGTAAAACCTACATTTTGAAGTCAGCAGTTACGGGTCTAGTTGGGATTTTTAATTAGTCCCTTATTTAATAGACATATGTTTATACTGATGAATTCATGGAGACGGGAGATTATTGTCTCGGGTGAAGTCTATTGTATTTGGGTAGCCAGGTAAACACATCGATCATTGTTAAATAGTAGGGCCAGGAATTTACTGGCAACAGGTTCATTCAGTGGTTAGAATGTTGTGACGGGCTAACCTAAGCTGAGTCTGGAGATTAGAGTGTCGATAGGACAGTATTTGAGGGAAAGTGGGGGTAGGCATGTTTACTAATCGCTGAAGCGATACTAGAGCATGGGAGCTGTATGGAAGATTTGAAAACTTAAGTGTTCGAGATTTGAAAAACTTAAGTGTTAGAGATTTGAGACTTAAGTGGTTGAAGAGTTGGGATTTAAGTGTTGAAGAGTGAGAGTTAAGGGAGTTAAGTGTTAAGGATATGGGAAATTTGTTGTGCGATATATATTTGTTATTGTTTTGTCCACAGCAGATATTTTCCAGGCGTGGCAGCTAGGGCTATAGTAGTCCTTCAGCGGCTAGAAGTTCGCCGGTCTTCTCATGAGAAGAAGAGTCGGCAGAGCCAGGAAAGAAAGGGGAGTAGTGACAAGGGGGTCACTGGTGCAAACGTTTTGTACCCAAGAGAGCAAGGAGCTGGAAGCACAGACTTCTTCAGCAAGAACAAGAGGTTCTTAATAAAATTCGGAGCTATTCATGCTCAGATAAAGCACACACTGAACCTAGGCGCAGGGCCTAGAGGTGTCGTGATTGGTCGGTCATAATAACACCGACGGCCCAGACCCAAGAGAGGGGTAACGGGGCCTGTGATTTTTCCAGAATCGTCATTGGTAGTGCAGAAGAGTCCAAGTCGAGAAACCAGAATACCAATTCAAGTTAGCAGCTACAACAGGTGGAGAAGAGGGGAAAGGGTTAACATCCCTCTTTACTGCACGAGATAGATAGAGAGAAGGAGAGTAGTGGAGGAGTCGCTTTTTTCTGTAGGAACTAGGAGTGTCAGACAGACACTGAACATAACATTAGAACTCAGCAAGTCATCTGTAAGTTGTGTCGGAGGTGATAGAAGGGTTCTGGTCATGGACTTTATGATAGTCAGAGAATATTTAGCCTTGTGATAGTCAGAGAATATTTAGCCTATAGTGGAGCAGCGGTGTAGGCGCGTCATTTGTGTAGAACCACGTCTGCAGACAGACGGACAGTAGGAGTTAGGGCGTGTTTACATGATATCAGGTTGATTAGGAGAAAGACGGATCTGGTGTTCGAGATCCTCCTTCACATGTTGTTGTATTACTTACCTTTCTTCCTTACAGGTTGAGGGGAGGGCGACTGTGGGGTTACCTTACCTAATCACTTGAAATTAATTGTTATGTTCTTTCCAGGTGTATGAACACGCATGTTTATTCTATTTTTTGTAGTATGTTATATGAATTTTTGTGTGTGGTGTAAATAAAATCCATTGTAAATTTTCCGGCTGGATCAGTCACTTACTTCAACCTATATGTTGTCTGTAAGTGGTGTCTGTGGTGTTAAGTATTAAACCTTATCCCAGTCTTGGTAGCTAGAGGTAGTGAGGTTATCGCAAAACATTACGTCACTTAGTGGCAAGGGAGAGTCAATTTCGGTTCTCGACCCTTGACGCCAATAGCCTCATCTCCCACAGTCACTGTTATTTTCTTCTGAAAATCTATCTTCTTAGTCTTTCTTTCCACTAGGGTCTAGTCTATTTAGGTAGGCAACCTCTAGTCTTAAATCCACTTTGTGACAAAGTGGGTGCTATCGTCCGGTGAATCATCTTTGTTACGTTCAATTCTGTGATCTTGACAAAGTGGCGGCGTTCGTCCAGTAGATCATCTTTGTTGGGATCAATTCTGTGATCGTGTCAAGATTCATAGATTGTTTCTATAGGAAGTTCTGGGAAATAGATTCTTTATAATATCCCCTAGACTAGAGCTATATATAAACTGATCCAGCTAATAGTTTTTTTTCCACAGGAAGTTTCTCCACAGGGTGCAGTCAGATTGTAGCTGTAGTTAGTTGATGACTAGAGGTAACTGATGGCTAACTGAATTTTTCTTAACAGGAAGGTAAATTCGGGTTTTTAGGTAGCTGCTTAATGAAAATTTTTTCAGGTAGTTCTTCAGATTGGTGCTAGTCTGAGTTCGGGTTTTGGGACATTGGTTACACAGGGAGTAGTGCCCAGAAGGTAACAGTAAATTTTTCGTGTTCCTTTTTTGTCATTTCCCCTCGTGGTGAGTTACTGCTGATTTGTCAGGTAAGATGGCTGAATTGGTCAAGCTACTTACTGCATGGAAGGACGCAGCTAAAAGCATGGGGATGAATGAGGCCGAGACTAGGGCTTACATTATGAGGGAACAGGACCGGCAGACGGAGAGAGAGAAATTGGAAGCGGAGAAAGAAGAGAGGGCCCGACTGGCAGAGATGGACCTGCGTAAATTGGAAGCGGAGAAAGAAGAGAGGGCCCGACTGGCAGAGATGGACCTGTGTAAATTGGAAGCGGAGAAAGAAGAGAAGGCCCGACAGGCAGAGGAGAGAAAGTCGCAGGACAACCATGGGAGAGTAGAGAAAGGAGCAATCTCTACGCAACCTCTAGGCAAACCAGAGGGGAGTGAAGCGATCGGAGAATTTATGCTGGAAGCACCAGATAGTTCGCACCTTCATCGCCATATACCTGCGGTCTCAAACCCGCCGAGGTGCAGCAAGGTAGTCGCCATCGTCAGGCAGCCACAAAGCCAGTTGGTCAGGGCAGCCGACCAAGACAGCTTTTTTTACGGACATAGCCAAGGAAGGTTCAGACCCACCATTGGATGGCACAGGTCCGAAGAAAGATCAACTCTTCCACCGGAGCATGGGAGTTGGTAGAAGAAGAAGAAGGAGGAAACGTAGAAGAAGAAAGTCGCAGGACAACCATGGGAGTTGTAGTCGCCAGGCGGAAATAACCAGTCGTGACCATGAGACTTCAGGACTGACAGTCAGATCTGTAGACTTGTATAGGGGCCAGTCTGGAAATACAAGATCACATTAAATTAGATCGTGTACCACGAACTTGAAGAGGGGGGTAATGTGAGAAGTTAATGTGATTGCATTTACAACAGGCCCCTAGTCTTTAAATTTGCATTTATTTACGTTTTTCAGGGAAAGATTACGGTGGGATTTTTATCTTATTCTTTTTTTTTTATTTCTCTTTGTATAATAATAGAGTTTGGACTTTTTGTGTAGATTAAGAATTACGGTTTCTAGCAAAGATGGTAGTTTTAACTTTTAGACTGGCACCAGCGCGCTGTTTCATTGAGATAATTCGTTCATGGAAGATTTTCCAGTGTAACATAATGGCAGAGCATTTTCGGTTCTTCTCAGTGAGCGCGCTATAATTTTTTAGTAAGGGTGAAATCAGATGGGGGTAGAGGGGGAGTTTTTAAGCGCGTGGAAACAGGTCAGCAACGGAATTTTTCCGCTTGATCGTAAGTTCTAAAATTAGATCATGACCGCAGGCGATTCCTGGCATGTTGGTTGGTTCATAGATCGACCCGCTTAAGAACAAAGCCTAGCTATGACTCACGCGTAGCGTGGTCTGGGGTAATAAATAAGCGGGGTTCCCTGGCAGAAGTGGGAGATTTTTTTGAACTTCTACGCCTTGGGAAAGAACTGCCACAGAGCCGACTTGCTCTTTCGAGAGAAATTTGTGCTGGTAAATATGAAGTTAATTAAGCTTTAATAGTTTATAAGATTTTTGCAGAGTTGTTTCTAGGAGGTAAAGTTAATTCATAGAAGTAGAGCCATCAATGCTATAATTTTAATTGACTATAACTGACAGCGCAATTAGGTATTTTGTGAAAAGGTAGTAGGGAATTTTGATAGTTTCCTCAGAGTAGCTGTTTGTAGGAATTGGAATATTACTGTTATTTGTCAGAAGACAGGGGATCTAATTTTTCCTGGATTTGTGATTTTAAATGGTGCAGCGTAAAAACACGCTCGCGGAATTAAATTAATTTTAGTTCGTAACGGACATGCCATGAGTTACCCTCTTATCTAAATTATTATCAGAGTGCATTCATTCTTTTTATGAGATAATGAAAGCTTAAAGATGGTAGATGTTAAATACTATAATTTTGAGACACGATGCACGTAATTTCATTGTGATTTTCGAGGATTTGGAGAGAGGGGTACCGAAGCACGTGCTGCGTGTCTTTTTTTTTTTTAGTGGGGTGAATCTGATAACGGAAGGAGAGGGGAGATAACGAGGCATGCATTGTAAAATAGGATTTCAGTTCCTTTAGAGATTTTAATGTACATTGTTATCAGAATCGGGTGTAAATAATATTCCCGACACGTGGGTGAAGATTTCTCAATATTTGAGTTATAATATTAGCGAATAATACGCTAGGGTTTTGGTGTGTATTTAATTGTTCAAGTGTGTGTAAATTACCAGCGGACTAATTTGTGTAACGCTGTGGTAATAGAACGAGTGGCTTTAAATGTTAGAGCATGGGAAATTGTGTATTTTTCTCTGTGTGGGTAAAACCTACATTTTGAAGTCAGCAGTTACGGGTCTAGTTGGGATTTTTAATTAGTCCCTTATTTAATAGACATATGTTTATACTGATGAATTCATGGAGACGGGAGATTATTGTCTCGGGTGAAGTCTATTGTATTTGGGTAGCCAGGTAAACACATCGATCATTGTTAAATAGTAGGGCCAGGAATTTACTGGCAACAGGTTCATTCAGTGGTTAGAATGTTGTGACGGGCTAACCTAAGCTGAGTCTGGAGATTAGAGTGTCGATAGGACAGTATTTGAGGGAAAGTGGGGGTAGGCATGTTTACTAATCGCTGAAGCGATACTAGAGCATGGGAGCTGTATGGAAGTTTTGAAAACTTAAGTGTTCGAGATTGGAAAACTAAAGGTTAGAGATTTGAGACTTAAGTGGTTGAAGAGTTGGGATTTAAGTGTTGAAGAGTGAGAGTTAAGGGAGTTAAGTGTTAAGGATATGGGAAATTTGTTGTGCGATATATATTTGTTATTGTTTTGTCCACAGCAGATATTTTCCAGGCGTGGCAGCTAGGGCTATAGTAGTCCTTCAGCGGCTAGAAGTTCGCCGGTCTTCTCATGAGAAGAAGAGTCGGCAGAGCCAGGAAAGAAAGGGGAGTAGTGACAAGGGGGTCACTGGTGCAAACGTTTTGTACCCAAGAGAGCAAGGAGCTGGAAGCACAGACTTCTTCAGCAAGAACAAGAGGTTCTTAATAAAATTCGGAGCTATTCATGCTCAGATAAAGCACACACTGAACCTAGGCGCAGGGCCTAGAGGTGTCGTGATTGGTCGGTCATAATAACACCGACGGCCCAGACCCAAGAGAGGGGTAACGGGGCCTGTGATTTTTCCAGAATCGTCATTGGTAGTGCAGAAGAGTCCAAGTCGAGAAACCAGAATACCAATTCAAGTTAGCAGCTACAACAGGTGGAGAAGAGGGGAAAGGGTTAACATCCCTCTTTACTGCACGAGATAGATAGAGAGAAGGAGAGTAGTGGAGGAGTCGTTTCTGTAGGAACTAGGAGTGTCAGACAGACACTGAACATAACATTAGAACTCAGCAAGTCATCTGTAAGTTGTGTCGGAGGTGATAGAAGGGTTCTGGTCATGGACTTTGTGATAGTCAGAGAATATTTAGCCTTGTGATAGTCAGAGAATATTTAGCCTATAGTGGAGCAGCAGTGTAGGCGCGTCATTTGTGTAGAACCACGTCTGCAGACAGACGGACAGTAGGAGTTAGGGCGTGTTTACATGATATCAGGTTGATTAGGAGAAAGACGGATCTGGTGTTCGAGATCCTCCTTCACATGTTGTTGTATTACTTACCTTTCTTCCTTACAGGTTGAGGGGAGGGCGACTGTGGGGTTACCTTACCTAATCACTTGAAATTAATTGTTATGTTCTTTCCAGGTGTATGAACACGCATGTTTATTCTATTTTTGTAGTATGTTATATGAATTTTTTTGTGTGGTGTAAATAAAATCCATTGTAAATTTTCCGGCTGGATCAGTCACTTACTTCAACCTATATGTTGTCTGTAAGTGGTGTCTGTGGTGTTAAGTATTAAACCTTATCCCAGTCTTGGTAGCTAGAGGTAGTGAGGTTATCGCAAAACATTACGTCACTTAGTGGCAAGGGAGAGTCAATTTCGGTTCTCGACCCTTGACGCCAATAGCCTCATCTCCCACAGTCACTGTTATTTTCTTCTGAAAATCTATCTTCTTAGTCTTTCTTTCCACTAGGGTCTTGTCTATTTAGGTAGGCAACCTCTAGTCTTAAATCCACTTCGTGACAGCATCCTATCCATCTCTAGCGTCTTCTTCTCATCTCTTGTTCCACTATCACTTGTCTAGTCCGTGTCATCAGTTCTACATAAGTGATCTTGTTATATCGTTTCAATCCTTCTGTTCTACGCAAGCACTCATTTATGAGCGTCTGAAGCATCTTGGCCGTTGTTTTTGTTCTGCGTGTTTCAGAGTCATGCTGTAAAATATGACTGACTTATCATTTGACAGAAGATGTCCCAATGCAGTGAAAACTCCCCTTGCCTTTTGTATTCATATTTTGATGTCACTACCTGCCCGCCCAACGTTGTCTATCTAGACAAATGTTTTTATTTAGCCACTGACGTGAGAAAGGAAACTCTATGGCCAGCAAAGCGCTGTTTGGCTAATAAAACACATCTACGTGTTTGTAAATGATACATACCCAGAATTTCTCACCTGAGTTTTATCGTGCTGCTAACCTGCGCATAAGTGAAACTGTTGATGTAATGAGGAACACATTTGAGATCTGAATAAACATTAGCCTATTCTGAATATTAACTTTATCTTAACTCTATCACGTACTGTTAAAACAGTGTCGTAGAAATGAACATCACAGTGTCAACATTTGTTTTCTAGAACAGTACGTGACTTTTTATTGATACTACTATCTTATCTGAAGCCGTCGACATTTTTTGTGTGGGGGAAGATTTCAGGGCACTATTTTCAAAGCCATTCTGAGATATTGTCTGTTTTGAAACTTGATATAACTGTCGAAAGTTGTTGGGTCGAGTTTTTTTTGCAACCCGTAAATACCTACACTGCGAGGAAGGGAAATGGCCAATCCACTCATTACAGCTGAGACTTAGTTAGTGAGGTTTCTAACACTTCACTCCTCTACGGTAGTAACTGCTATTGGACTACCTTTACCGTAGTGTTTTAAAATGCCTTCAGTACGCGACTCTGGGGTCAGCCATGACTAAAATTAGGCGCTGTGAGCCTAGATGTAAATTGTTTAACTAGACGCTATTTTTTATCGTTATGGCAAATTCAGTTATTGTCCTAAATTTGTGCAGCTGTCAACATCTGTGTCATCTTTCTTAGCTTGAGCTCCCTTTTCTGTATCCTTATGTCTGAGAAGAGTAATCTCTGATTGGCAGAGCGTCGCGGGTTGTCTCCTCTGCTATGCAGTAGTGGTCCACTAATGGCCAAAATTCGAGTAAAAGTAATGAATTTTTTTTTACAAAGGTAGCAACCTTCGCTCAAGATTACTCTTCAGCGATATAAATAGAGGGTTGATGCTTCTATTTCAGAAAGTCTAACGGGGATTTTAGAAGGGAAAGTATGACAATTGAGTCATCGAAGTTTGTTATAAACTTTATATTTTCCCGCCCACTTCTGTGAGAAATATATGTTATGACTCGTATTTTATGAGCCCCCAGCTGAAGATGATTCAGCAAATTTTTAAGTGTATGTTTAGCTATGTATATTGTATTTGAAAATAAAAAATAGTCATACGGGTGCATGCATCAATTTCACTTAACCAATTGATAAACTCCAACTCAAGATTTATATTTACATAGATAACAAGAGATTTATTTATGAAATATTCGATCAACAGGGTTAAAATGAATAAAATTGATTTTTCAATGAAAATTCAATGGGTTGTGTATCATCCTCGGAAAATATCAATTTGTGGTGGAATAGTAAAAAAGAGCGTCCATAAGCCAGTATTTTTATTTAACTGGCAATAGTTTACGTTGACTTCTGGTTCAGTCACTACTGGTTTCCAGTGAAGTTGTGAAACAGATTGATGCACAAAGAACAATTGGCAGAGCACGTGATAGATGTTGGCTCAGTGTTCATAATGGGTCCAAACTTTGGGGCAGATGTTCATCATGGGTCCAAACTTTGGCGCACATGTTCATCATTTCACCATTGGTTCAAACTTTGGCGCAGATGTTCATCATTGGTCCCAAACATTGTCGCAGATGTTCGTCATTAGTCCAAACATTGTCGCAGATGTTCATCATTGGTCCAAACTTTGGCGCAGATGTTCATCATTGGTCCAAACTTTGGCGCAGATGTTCGTCATGGGTCCAAACTTTGGCGCAGATGTTCTTCATTGGTTCAAACGTTGGCGCAGATGTTTATCATTGGTCCAAACTTTGGCGCAGATGTTTATCATTGGTCCAAACATTGGCGCAGATGTTCATCATTGGTCCAAACTTTGGCGCAGATGTTCTTCATTAGTCCAAACTTTGGCGCAAATGTTCTTCATGGGTCCAAACTTTGGCGCAGATGTTCATCATGGGTTCAAACTTTGGTGCATAGTTCATCATTGGTCCAAAGTTTGGCGCAGTTTTCACGCGCGAGTCAAGATTTTGTTTCATCCCAATTTCAAACTTTGACACATTGTTCACACACGGGTCCAACTGCAGCTCAGGCCTCATACTTTTTAATGATCTCTGACGTTCAGTGTTTTAATTACAATCGGGACCGAATATGCGTTTGGAATGTACGATCGACGAAATACTTGCCATTTTCAGACTGGCAAAGCTTGGGTTGCGCGAGGCATAGCCGTATTGTTTGAAGGTTTTTTTTGGTTTTTTGTTTAAATCCGTTCCGGCTGTGCTGTACTGCTTCTGCATACCATCTGCAAGGAAGTTTAAATGTTAAAAGTTGTACATAGTTTAACGTGTCCCTGTCATTTTTGACGAGCAAGTGCGGAAGTATCATCCTATACACTCAACCCCCCCCCCCCCCCTCCCACCACCACCACCATACCCTCTCACTCTCTTCGGTAACGTTCTTGTGTCGTCGCGATTTTCAATTAGGTAATGTGTCTTTTGAAGCGTACTTCTCCATTGTCGTGTTTTTTGACTTTAAGGGTCAAGGGTTACTGTCAGACAATAAATTTTAATGCATCGTGGTGTGAAAAAGTCGACATTAAGCCCGTTTCCTTGTGTCACTGTTTAGACTAGGGTTTAATCACTTGTGGTCCACGGACCCCTTGGGGTAACAGCATCTGTTACCTTACAACACAAACATAGAACATATAGCAGAAATTGTTTTATAGTTAAAAATGTCTATATATATATATATATATATATATATATATATATATATATATATATATATATATATATATATATATATATATATATATATATATATATATATATATATATATATATATATATATATATATATATATATATATGTATCTCTCGTATAGCAGAACATGCGTTATTGTCAGGGTTGTAGAGTCGGACAAAAAAATTTTCCGACTGACATTTTAGAAGTCCAACTTCGACTCCGACTACAGTTTTTTCATTCATTCATAACCCTACACTCCCAAAGGAGCAAAGGCCTTCAACAAACACATGCCAAGTCCTCCTGTCACGTGCCATCATCTCAAGTTCTTTCCACGTTCTCCTCATCATTTTCACATCTGTTTCCAGCTCTCTTCTCCATGTGCTTCTTGGTCTACCTCTGCCTCTCTTGCCCTGGGGGTTCCAGAACAAAGACTGCCTTGTAATGCTATCAGCAGGTTTCCTCAGTGTGTGTCCTATCCATCGCCATCGTCTTCTTCTCATCTCTTGTTCCACTGGCACTTGTCTAGTTCTTGTCATCAGTTCCACGTTGGTAACCTTGTCATACCATTTTAATCGCTCTATTCTACACAAGCACCCATTTATGAAAGTCAGTAGCTTTTTGGTTGTTGTCTTTGTTGTTCTCCGTGTCTCAGAGCCATACAATAGGACTGACTTCACATTTGAGTTTTTTTACTAGTCTAATATTCCGAGTCCGGACTTTTTTTAAACCGACTCCGACTCCACTATAAAACGACTGACTCGAACTCTACAGTCCTTGTTATTGTACAAAAAGCGGATGTATCATCATATTGCGTTTTCACCACCTCCTCATCTTCATTATTATTATCATCATATTCCCAGTTGCTCCTTGTGGAAAATGCAGCCACTACGGCAGCTGGTTTGATTGCAAGAAGCATGCACGGAAGTATACACGTGCAACCGCAACGGTGATTTATATAGTGATTGGTTTTACATCGTGAGGTTACCAACCTCAGGCACAAAAACTCATTTGTCGCCCCTTACAGCAAGTGTTAGGGTGCAGTAGTATTATTCTTTCTTTATCTCCTCTTTATCTCCCCGTGTAACATTGTGTAAAACGAACGACAGTAAGTGTAAATGTACCTGCGTAACATTGTGTAAAATGAACAGTACGTTTAAATATACCCGTGTAACATTGTGTAAAACGAACAATAGTACGTGTAAAATATATATGTATATCATTGTGTACAACGAACGACAGTAAGTGTAAATATACTTGTGTAACATTATGTAAAACGAACGATAGTAAGTGTAAATATAATTGTGTAAGATTGTGTAACACAAACGATAGCAATATTAAACATAATTGAATTGTGTAACACTCACTAAAGTAAATATACTTGTGTAATATTATGTAACACACACGATAGTAAGTGTAAATATACTTGTGTAACATTGTTTAGCACACACGATAGCAAGTGTAAATATACTTTTGTAACATTGTGTAACACATACGATAGTAAGTGTAAATATACTTGTGTAACATTATGTAAAACAAACGATTACAAGTGTGAATATACCTGTGTAACAATGCATAAAGCATAGTGCGTAATGCTTTAGTGTACAATGTTGGAAAACTACACTGTGTAGCTTTTAAAAAAATGATTTTCGACCCAGTATCGAAAGGAATAAAGGAACGGACACTTATGCCCGTCTGATTACAACCAATCCGGTTGCCATTATAACCCCGATGTTCCGTTTTCATCACGGATTCTAAGACCTGTACCGAAGCAGTTACAGTATGTTAAACCAAAGCAGTTATCTGTTATCCCGACTGCTGAACTGAGAACAAACACAGCTGTCACGTTTTTATTGCCCGTGGTGACAGATAAAAGTACAGCAAGACACCAGCAGACGCCGACATGCCAACCGAAGGGTCAACATTTAGTGTTGGGTCAAAAAAGGAGGTCATTGCACAGGGCACAGTGATCAGCGGATCAGAGAAGGTGGTGCTAGTTCGTACGCAGGTAGACTGGTATGCTTATAGATAGATAGATGGGCCGGGGGGTGGGGGTGGGGGGGGGGGGGGGGAAGTAGATAGATGGATGGGAGGTGGGTGAGTGGAGATTTGGGTGGAATGACGGACGGATGGACGTACGAGAACGGAATAATAAAATGTTGAGTTTGTGACTTCTACACATCGTTAGATAAACATAGTCACCAACACTCAGTGATGGGTGGATCAAAGACAAGATAAGCTAAAGATAGGAACTACTGATGGAGTGTAACTGTGGCACTGCTAAAGTGACCGCTGAACATCTGCTGCAGCAGTGCTCATCACTGTTGTATATTCATAACTTTATACTGAATGTCGGCGTCTGTGGCCTAATGGATATGAACGCAGTTTCATAATCCAGATATACCAGGTTCGAAACCTGCTGCAGGCGGTTTGGTAGCTGATCGCTTTGTGTGGATTTTTAACAATGGTATAAGCGCCGTACCGTTCAGAAAGCAATGGCAAACTACTGAATGAAAAAAATTGCCTAGAAAAATTACAAACAGCCAATAAAAGCTGGGGTTGATTGCCACGTCCTGTAAAGGATAAGCAACTAACTTAACTTATACTGAATATGAAGTGTACACAAAAGAAAACACACAAAAACAGTGCATTGGCAACTAACGTACTAGCCACAACAGATTAGGGTATGATCTATGCAACATGTTAAAAATAGTTACTACCGATGAGTGTAAATGTGGCACTGATAACATGACTGCTGAACACCTACTTCAAAGTTGACCAAAAATGAGGAAGAGAGAAAGCGCATATGGCCGACACCAGCACCATTCGTGGAAAAGCTCTACAGAGATGCAGATAACCTCAAGCTGACTACTGCTTTCTTTGAAAACATTCAAGTAGACCTCAGAGGGTGTACGATGAAGAAGAATGTGGTGCTGATTTTACAAATGATACAACCTGTGAGACCCGCTAATGAGCGAACGAAATATTTATTTCATTAGAGTAAATAGGCAGTTTGTCTTTTTTTACATTTCTGCCCTGCAATAGTATAATTCTCAAAGTTTTTTTCAAATTAATATGTTCTGAATTTCAATAATAAGTACCATGAACTGGGGGGTGACTTTGCCTACATTTCATCTTTACAGATTCTTTACAGCATATTAACAGACACTAAATATAGCCCAAAGGTGCTGAAATACAAAGTGGGTACATAAGCTTTGTTTTTATTTTTAAATGAAGTCAGAATTCCACCAGGATTAGATGATTTAAGAGGTATTGTGAAATATTTCAACTGAAGTAAAAATGGGGGGACTTTGCCTTCATACCTTATTTTAAAAAAAAAGACAAAACATATAACGTACCAGTAGTTAACAACACTTTTAAAACCCTGAATGTAGGGAAATCATATGCACAATACTTGATAGTAATATAAAAGCTTCAAAGAATACTTAAAATACAAACAAGTACATTTTTTGGGCCACCTTCACACCATGAATGCCACAGGCGCTCTGACTTGTATATGATGTAGGGTGGAAGTAGTTCCTCTGTAGCTATCCCAGCATACATGATGGAGATGTTGCCTTTTGAATAGTTCATTACTCTCTCTGGGTATTTAACTCCCCCTTTGAAGACACATTTTTTTCTGTCCTGGATCATCAGGAAGATTTGTTTCGTCATAATTAAGTATGTTCTCCGCACAGACACCTTCTAAAGACAGCTTTAAATTGTCAAAGTAGTCTTGAATTTCTTTGGGATTTATTTCAGCTCGTGATCGCTTTATATTTTGACATGTCCTCTGACAAACAAACTCTTGGTGTCGCTTCAGAAATCCCCTCACCTAGTCATCTCCAGGTGAATTGTTCTTGAATTTGTTAACTGAAATTTTGCCTTTGTCTAGTATTCCTTTGACCAGAAGTTTAACGTTGTTTTTTTTAACAGGCATTCCATAGTCTACACATGTTGTTAGGTGATTTACAAGTGTTTCCTCAAACTCTCTTGACAGAGCAGATTGTCCTCCAGGTGTCTTCTTGTGGACTCCCTTTACCTTGTTCTGTAGAGTTCTCAATGGTACCGTATGTTGTAGATTTTTGAGATTTCTTTTATAGGTGTTGTTTTACACTATCAACAGCCTTAAGCAAGGTTTCTTCTGAATAGTCTCTATAGTGTCTGCTACCAGGATTTCTCTTGTGATGTCTGGGCATGGTGATCTGAAAAAAAAAAAAAAAAAAAAAAATAAAGATCTATAAACACCAAAGTGTACAACATTGAAAAAGCAAGTTTAAGACCACATTAAGTCTAGATCAATGGGGTGACTTTGCCACAGGCTGTGGAAGGAAAGCATTTAAGAAACTTGAGACTAAAGCTTATCCAAAAAAATAATTAACCTTTTCATCATCGAAATGCGTGAGAATAAAGTACATAGGGAAATAAACTGTATCACATTCAAATAGAAGTACAAACTCACCTAAATCAGCAAAAAAACGATGTCAAGAACACCAGGGCTGCTTCTTTCGTGCCTCAGCGCTTTTGATGGAAAGGAATATCAAAACATCCCACCAAACATGTCTTCTTCATGAAGAATTGAAAAATCAAGGCAAACAACTCTAGGAATTCAAGTATGACCACATTGGCATGTTTAGTATTTTAATAGGCAAAGTCACCCCATGGGGCAAAGTCCCAGTTCACGGTAATCAATATTAGCATCACATTCAGTAATTGAGAGCACACATATTCATTCACACTGTCACGGACTGCCTCCCCTGCTATGCAGTTGTAGCGGTAGGTTTTATATGTGTGAGATGATACTGCTAGAGTAGAAATAGTATACTCTCCAGAATGTGTGAGGTCCCAGTAACACTGGTATCACTCGATGATAGTCACGGCTGTGAAAGTATCTGGACTGAAAATATTCAGAGAACAGTCAGACCTTACTGCGTAACCGTAACCTCCGCTATGTGACCACCTGTGATATTAATAACAATTCAACCAAACTCAATATCAACTATATTGAATGAATAAAGCGGGTGAATACAATTTATATATCCTCTTTATTTACATATATCGAATTGTGGTGATTGTGTGTGACTGTTGGTAAAAAAATTTTTTATTTACATAAAAACCAAAGTGGTGAAATCATTTACAGTTTCACAAGTTTAAAACTAAAATATCATTTCTTTAGAATCTTCCAATTTGTTGGGTAATAGACTTCTTCACTGTCTTATTCACTTTATAGCTTTCACTAGTTTATCATGGAAATTGTCATCATAAAACTCTGCTTGGCAGTTATCACTTCTTGGGTGCACGATTGTCACAAATATCACTCAACTTCTATGACAATCAGTGTTCATATGAGATGTACAGCTTCAGTAGGTCGTGCTTCTACCAATCCAGACACTGCTGGGGCGATTAGCATTGATCATCGAGCAATTCTTGATCATGGACCTCTAACTTTGGGTTGACAAGTATGAACCTGCAGATAATTGTAGGATCTGTGGCTATTTTGGATAATAATTACCACATTCCCATTGTAGGTGAGATGAATTTGTTTTCAGATGTATGCGTGGAAATGCATGATTATGGATCAGTGACAAGACAGGTGTCTACTGTGGAACATTTTATAAAATCAAATAATATAAAATAATATGTACACATATATATGGTATGAGGTTATAGTATCCCCCCTGCCTGACAAGTCAGCTCTGTAAAGTGCCGTAACGTGAGGACAAATTGGATAACATGCTACAGCAATAGTGGTCCAACAGTGGCCAAAACTCAAGAGTAGCTAAATGGGTCATAAAAGGTGTCTACCTTCGCACAAGATTACTCTTGGCAGAGATGTAGATAGAAGGGTAATGACGCTTCTACCTTAAGGGAGATTTCACAAGATATTTTCAGAAGAACAATGTTGCACTGGGCTGAATAATTGTAAACTTATATCTGACCCGTCACCTCTTGTGAAGGATTTAAGCAATGGTTTTTAGCCCGTTCAAGCCCCCAGCTGAGTTAATTCATCGAATTTCTTCTTATAATGGTATAGCTCTGTTAGAGGTAAATATATGTCTAGATGTACAGGTTGTCTATAAAAGATTGTACCCTTGTCAAAAAATTTATTCTCGGCCCCATGATGAGGTACGAGGATGCTTTCTATCACAAAAGTAAGATAATCTCTGCAAGTTTTTAAGCATACCTTACAAAGACTCTTATATGTGCACCCTTCGTGACACGACAGATATCTAGTCGATAGTCCATTTCTTCCCACACTTGAATCAGCATGTCTCCTGTAACAGCAAAGGCTCCTGTCGTAAAGTCGTGTGTAAACCCACTTCTTTGTTAATACACTATGTCGATATACAAATATGCACAGCCAGTCCACGTTCAACAGACTCTGAGACAGAATAAATTATACGAAGTCAAGTTCCCGCAAGATGGCGGCAGACAGAATGAATTAGGAAAAATATAAAAGAAGAAAAACTGTTGCTTCGGAACTCGGTCACGGAAAGTACGAAAACGCCGGCAATTAAAAAGACTAAAATGCAGAGAACCAATCAAAAGGGTTCCTTACACACTGGCAGTTACCTGCGTTGACCTATATATATGGGGGGCGCGATTTATTCAAATCACACACAAACACGAAAGCCAGCCAGAACGACAGACTGTGGAAGAGAAAGTTGTCAAGACGAATTCCTGCTTACCTGCATGACCGGACAAACTTGCTTCACTAGTCGAGTCAAATTCTGGCTTGTATTAATCTTAGAGGGTAGGTAAACTTACTATAAACGTTTAGGAGTTTTAATATGCCTATATCATATATAGTTAGTTGCTTATCCTTTACAGGACGTGGCAATCAACTCCAGCTTTTATTGGCTGTTTGTGATTTTTCTAGGCAATTTTTTCATTCAGTAGTTTGCCATTGCTTTCTGAACGGTACGCCGCTTATACCATTGTTAAAAATCCACACAAAGCGATCTGCTACCAAACCGCCTGCAGCAGGTTTCGAACCTGGTATATCTGGATTATGAAACTGCGTATATAATATATAATGATTGTATTTTATAGAATCATGTATAATGATTGTGTATGATTGTTGAAAAGGGAACCCACCTGAAAATAACCTACACCGGTATATAATATCACTTTAGTATTTTAGTTTTACTATGACTGTATCATGCATAATGATTATATTTTATGGAATCAGGTATAATGATTGTATTTCCTGATATGATTGCTGAAGACGAAAACCAATCTGAAATATAACCTAACAGTCCTTGTTAGGACTCATACAACTCCAACCTAAATAATAACTTAACAGTCCTTGTTAGGACTCAAATAACTCCAACCTGAATATAACCTATGACTATATCATGTATAATGATTGTATTTTATAGTATCATGTATAATGATTGTGTATGACTGTTGAAGAAGGAAAACACCAGAAAATAGCCTACACCTGTATATATTTAATATAACTTTAGATTTTGTTTTACTATGAATGTATCAGGTATACTGATTATATCTTAGGGAATTAGGTATAATGATTGTATTTCCTGGTATGATTGTTGAAGAAGAAAACCAACCCGAAATATAACCTAACAGTCCTTGTTAGGACTCATATAACTACAACAATATTGTTAGGGTATATTTTACCAGCCAGTATAGCACTTATTGGAGATGGCCTGGTATATTATAGGTGGAAGGAAATGGTTGTATCATACGGTGTACAAATTTTTGGATGTATTCATGTATTGAATTATCAGAAAGAATGTTTTGCAAGTACACACCTGTCATGTCTCGCTATTGCTAAATCATACTGAGCCATTTTGTCATTCATCCTACATGCAGACACCTGAGACACGCTCATCTCATATACACTAGAAATAGGTGGGCAGATGACAGAAATTAGCCCCTATTTTTCTTTGTTACAGGTTTATTCGTGTCATCCAACCTGAGGTCGTATGTTCGGGTCAATCATGCTGCCTGGAACTTCGCAGGAGCATAGTGGTTGTATCGGAGCTACATCCTTAGTCCCCCTCAGTCTTGGGTGGGCTAAAGGAACGATCATCAGCCGGTGTTGTGTGCAACAAATTAAGAAGGACAGAACTGTTTTAAGAGATGAGTACACATTAGTACCATTTACGTCGGCAAGTGTGAGCAATTAACTGTCAATGAAGAAAAAGTGATTTAGCGTAGTGAGAGACAAGATTAACAGCACAGCTGATAAATTTTCTGTAATTGATTAACAGCACAGCTGATATATATATATATATATATATATATATATATATATATATATATATATATATATATATATATATATATATATATATATATATATATATATATATGGCATTTTATGATTGTCTCCACTCTACTAATTTTTCGAGATCAAATCATTCACAGCCGTAACTAATTTGTGATACCAGTAGTTCCCTCATACACTGGGACTTCACCATTTTCCTGCATAAATTATATTTCGGTATTGTCAGTACTATACTGATCCTAGATACAATAAAAACTTCATGCTACAGCTCCAATGATCCGCTCTCTCAGCTCCACCAGATCTCGAGGCAACGGTGGGACAAAGACTCTGTCCTTGATGAAGCCCCACATAAAGAAATCACATGGTGTCATGTCTGGGGACCTCGGAGGCCATCTCAGCAACACTGCATCGTCAGGACCAGTGCGACCGATATACCGTTGTGGGAGATGTTCATTGAGGTACCCTCTCACTGCTCCATGTAGTGGGGTGGAGCTCCATCTTGTTGGAAAATGAAATCCCGCGAGTCCTCTTCAATTTGGGGCATCATCCAATTGTCGACCATGTACGAGAGTCCAGTAACGGGGAAAAATGACCCGTGAAGCTTCCTTCTGGATATGGCACCAAAGACGTTTAACTTTGGAGAATCTCTCTTATGCTCAATGACTGCATGAGGGTGTTCTGAACCCCAGATCCGTACGTTGTGTCTGTTGACTCTGCCGCTGATGTGGAAGGTCGCCTCATCACTGAACACGAGCCTGTCCCCGAAATCATCATTCTCAAGCAATTTCTGCATGTTCTCGCTGAAGGCCGTGCGAAGTGCTTTGTCTGGTTCAGTGAGTTCCTGCACAAGTTGCAGCTTGTAAGCATTCATTCTCAAACGCTTATGAAGCACTTTCAGTACCGTACTGCGGGGCATTTCCAACTCACGACTCGCCCTTCGAACCGACTTCATGGGGCTGTGCTGGAAGGCTTACCGAACTCTATCCACTGCCTCCTCCGAACATGACGGGCGACCGGTGCTTTTCCCTTTGCACAGGCAACTTTCCTCCAGGAATTTCGTATAACAGCGCTTAATGGAATTCTTATCAGGTGGATCAACCCCAAACTGTCGCCGAAAATTGCGTTGAACTGCGATAACAGACGTCGTTTTCGCATATTCTACCACACAAAACGCCTTCTGTTGTTTTGTAGGCGTTGTCGTGAAATATTCTAATCCACATATATAAATTATTAGGTAAATATAAAGCCTAACAAATAAAATTAATAAAGAGAAGAGCAATGGGAAAATAACAGTGCTGATATAAAAGCTTACTGTATTATTACCCGCCTTCTTCAATGAAACGTGTGCTGCATTTCTAAGAAAAACATTGAGACGTACTGCGTAATGACCTAAATTAATCCTAACATTAATTATACTGCGTTACCAAAACGAACGAACAGATGGACAAAAGGATAAAGAGAGAGGGGAGGGCTGAAAATCAGGAACGCATGCAACACGCGTCGCGCGATACACAAATGCTGCCATCACGCGTGTAAGTCTACATGCACTAATTTTTTTTCAGACGGACAGTGATAAAATACACTACCCTTTCCCAGAGTTAGGTTTATAAATCATAAAAAACTCTTATTAGAAAAGATAACATTAGATGGGTTTACGGTTGAAAACATAACAGTACCCAGACAGCACATCTTCGAAACAGGAGGTAGAAGAAATTGCATATTTTGAACGCAGCCACGTAGCTCCTTTAAATTTGTATTTTTGGGTTCCTTAGGGCTTGCTGACAAATAATATGTAAAACGTTACGCAAATAGTCCAGGAATTAATAAATTATACCCAAAATAAAATATTGGGGGTGCCTGACAGCATAAAATCATTTCTGCTCATAAGATTTTTTTTTTAACGTGTTTGAAAAAAATTTACGTTACAGAAATAGCCTACCATGTAAACTCCAAATTGATTGGAGCGCAACAAATGAAAGCCTAACCACGATTGGTCGGGCTATAAATACTATCTTGGTTGTTAGGGGAAACGGGGAAAGGTAACATTTTTTCAAACACTTGTCGAAACGGGGCTCATTGGTCAGACTCGCTGATATACACACTTGGGAGCGTTAGTTCGAAACCACTTGTTTAAATAAGATTGATAAAGCATCAGTGCGTTGAAGCCAGCTTATATTTGGCTAAATAAAAGCCTGGAAGATAAGCAGATGGGAATTTGTGCCAGTTTGTGCCAGAATTCATTGCTAATCAACGTATCTGTGTTTATTCGTATGAATTGTGGGACAGTGGTCTTGATGGTACTGAGCAGCACCTAGTCAGAGCTTTGCTGAATCCAGTGTCGGACAGCATACTCCTTGGTCCTTTTAGCTATCAGTGAGGTGTCTCCAGAGCCCAGAGGAGAATTCGAGCAGAGGAGTCCTTTCCTGCCGCCATCACGCCAGATAAGCTAACTTGGCCAGCTGAGCTCAACATTATGTCCCCTCATCTTGAACTGACTTTGTAAAATTAACATTAAGAGGGGAATTTACTTGTCTTAAAATCAGGAACTGTGAACATCTCCAATACTAGTCCCTAAAGACAAACTATTGAAGTCATGATGACAAATACCAACAGAGCTTGAACAAAACAAAACCAGTATTACCTCATTTTACTACTACACAACTGACACACATAGAACATTTGTAATAATATATGTCACTACAATATTCATATTAAATACATTCTGTACATAACTTGTAATTTAAATTGATTGTGATTCCTGGTTCCCTTGTAGTTGAATCAGGACACATATTCATTCATGCCAGTAATGAATACATATTGTTATTTGAAAAGTTACGAGTGACTTCTTTAAGATATTCTCATAGAGTGTTATATGTATGTGAGTGTCACAGTGTTGTTAAGAGTAGTGGATTAAATTAAATTGTTTATCTGTCTGTTGTTGTGACTTACACTTCATCATACACATACCCTAGACACATAACGTAGTCATCACACTATTCCAGAATAATTCTGACTGAGATATATAGATATGTGGTAGCAAGTAAGGTGATATATAATACACTACTCTTATTAGATATATATATACCTTCACAGCTGATCTCAGTCAGTACACTAAGTCCCCTATAAATATTTATAACATCCCACTTCACCACATATATTGGGGTCTCGCTCGTCCGGGATTTTGAATCTTTCCCTATTAAAAATATTGGGGGTAATTCACTTCAGGGAATATAAGAATTAAAAGGTATCCTTGGGTGGAATAAAATAAGGTTGAGCTCACGGTGCCTGTGTTGTCCATTATATATATTTAGAATTTGAATTGTTGGTTAGACATTGTAGAAATTTACATGATAGACAATGGCGGACCTGGCCAAGTTTCGATCTGCTGCTGTTCAGACTGCAAAAGAGTTAGGATTAGATGGGCAAGTTATGGTTGCCTATGTTACTACGGAATGTGACAAATTTATTGAACGCGAAGAAAGAAGGTTTGAAGCCGAAAGAAAGTTAGAGGCTGACAGGGAAATTAAGAAGTTACAATTTGAAGCTGAGGCTGAGACTAAGAAGTTACAGTTTGAAGCTGAGGCTGAGACTAAGAGGTTGCAGATTGAGGCTGAGGCTAAGAAATTGGAAGCAGAAGAAAGAAGATTAGCTGCAGAGAGGGAAGCAGAAAAGGAGGAGAAAAGATTACAAAGGGAACATGAATTACGACTAAGGGAGTTTGAGTTTCAAGGCCATGCTCCTGAAAATGGTGCCAGTCCCTTTGCCTCTGATGCTACGGTTACTCAAGGAGCCTCAACCTCAGCTATGAATTTTCATTTAGATCATTTTGTTGAGAAAGACGATGATATAGAGAGCTACCTGAATAGGTATGAGCTATTAGCTACCACGTATGGGTTAGAGAGAGAAAGGTGGAGCTTAAAGTTATCTCAGGGACTTCGTGGGGCAGCTTATGAAGTTTTTGCAAAAATGAGCAGAGGTGATCAGGAAAATTATGACATGCTAAAGCAGGCTCTTTTGTTAAGGTATGAAAAGAATGCAGAGTTTTACAGGAAAAAATTTAGGAATGCTAAACTACTGTCAGGTGAAACCTATCACCAGTTCTCTGCACGAATAGAGACATACTTGGAGAAATGGACTTCTCTGGGGAAAACCCAAGATCTTAAGGAAATGGTCCTTATAGAGCAACTAAGAGAGTCCATGGCTCCAGACCTGAGAAAGTTTCTCATGGAACAAGGTGCAGAGAGGCTGGGTGAGTTGCTAAATGTTGCTGAAAGGTATCAAGCAGCTCAAGCAGAGGTAACAGGTAATAAAAAGAAACAGGTGGATAACTTTAGGGCACCACAGAACTTTAATAAATTTGATCCTAAGGATCAAAATAAAGGTAAGCACCAATTTGATAGGCCACGGTATGAAAATAAAAATAAATTCCCACAATTCGATGAAAGGAAATATGATGAAAGAAAATCTTTCAACCAAGGAAAAAGGTGGTGTAAAAATTGTAAGATGAACAATCATGACACTGACCATTGTAGAAGGAAACCTCCTCATTTTGCTGCTATGACATCGGGGAAAAAGGAAAAGAAGGGCAAACCTGAAGAATTACAGGAACCATACCACCCCCCAGTGTGTGAAGATGTCATCTGTAATGGTGTCACTATAAGATGTTTATATGATACCGGTTTAGATTACGATTCCGTTGTGAGTTCTCACCTGGTGCAGGCCGATCAATACACCACAGAAACAGTGGAGATTCAAACTGCAACCAAGGATGTAGCTACCATGACACTTCCCGTCGCCCGAATAAAAGTGAAAACGCGATATGTGGAAGGAATCATAAAAGCAGCAGTGATAAATGAGCCAATCTACCCTCTAATATTGGGGTGTAGATATGTCTTCTTGGGGAATCCCAAGAGACCTGTGATATTGGCAACAGTGCAGACCAGATCACAGACAAAGAAGGAGGAGGATAATCCCATAAATACTCACCCAGATGAGATGAGGAAGGCACAGGCTGAGGACAAAACACTCAAGCCATGTTTCAAGAAGTTGCCCAAATCTCATACACCTCCAGGCAAGGGAGAGTTTTATATGAAGAACAAATTGATATATAGGAAGGCTGGATCTGAATCAAATGGTCACGGACAGCTGGTCCTTCCCACTTCATATAGGACTAAAGTGTTGGAACTAGGGCATGCGATTCCCTTCAGTGGTCATATGGGAATCAGCGCAACAGGACAGCGAATAGCTTGTCACTATTTCTGGCCAGGAATAACTGAAGATATCAAACGATATGTAAAATCCTGTCCAGAGTGCCAACGAGTAGCACCTAAACATTGGACTGCACCAGCAACTCTGGGGGAAATGCCCATAGTGGGAACACCCTTTGAGAGAGTTGCCGTGGATCTTGTGGGACCTCTCACCCGAACCAAGAGAAGGAACAGCTACATTCTGACTCTGGTGGACACTTGTTCTATGTGGGGAGAGGCAGTAGCCCTGTCATCGATTGATTCAAAACATGTGGCAGAGGCATTGCTCACAATTTTCACAAGGTTAGGCTTTCCCAATCAAATCTTGACTGATAATGGCTCTCAGTTCAAGGGGAAACTAACTGAAGAAGTTTTCAGGATCTTCCAGGCCAAACACTTCCATTGTAGTGTGTATCATCCCCAAGGGAACGGCCAAGTGGAAAGATTTAACGGCACATTGATGTCGATCCTGAGAAAGTTGGCACACGAAAAACCAGATACATGGGACCAGTACCTGCACGCCGCCCTCTTTGCTTATCGGGAGGTACCCCATAGTTCAACCGGTATGGCCCCGGCAACATTATTGTTTGGAAGGCCAATAAAAGGTCCACTTGAAGCTTTGTTAAGAACGTGGACTGATGAAAAGGCAGAGGAAAACATTACATCTTCATACCAATATGTGAATGAGCTGACCACTCGGTTGAAAACTGGCTGGAAACTTGCCAATGAAAATTTGAAACAAGCCAGGAAGAAACATGCTGCCTATTATAACAGGAAGGCGAAAGACAGAAATTTGGCTGTGGGAGAGAAAGTACTGCTTCTTTTGCCTGGGAGTCAGAATAAGTTACAAATTGGATGGCAGGGTCCATATACAGTTTTAGAGAAGGTGTCTAGAACAAATTATAAGATAGATAAGAAGGGGAAAGAAAAAATCTATCATGTGAATCTCCTGAAGAAATATTTGGAAAGAGAACATCAGGAAGAGACACACTTGTTGACCTTGTCCATCGCCATGGAGATGAAAAAGGAACCACTTTCATCATTTGAATATCCATTACACCCCTGTGAGACAGCAGCACAGGTGAAAATCAGTACACATTTAACGAAAACTCAGAAAGAGAGAGTGCAACAGGTTCTAAATAATCATGCAGAGGTGTTAACAGACCGACCAGGGCATACAAACCTATTGGAATATGATATGAAACTGATAGACCCCACACCTGTCTGTATGAAACCATATTCGATTCCGTTTGCTAAGGAGAAAGCTTTGAAGGAAGAGATAGACTATCTGTTGAAGGAAGGAATTATTTCGCACAGTGAGTCTTCGTATAGTTCCGGTGTTGTACTCTTAAGGAAGCCCTCTGGAGAACATAGACTCTGTATAGATTACAGGAGACTGAATGCTATTACAGAAGGACAGGTGGATCCATTGCCGGATACAAATCAGCTGTTTGCCAGACTAAATAAAGCTAAATATTTCTCAAAAGTGGATCTGAGTAAAGGATACTATCAGATTCCAGTAAAGCCTGAGGTTAGACCCTACCTAGCTTTTAGTACCTCAGAAGGACACTATGAGTTTAATAGATTGCCATTTGGATTGAAGAATGCGCCTAGTGTCTTCTCTAGAATGATGAGAAAATTATTGGATCCTCTGAATAATCCCTGTATAACAAATTTTATGGATGATATCCTTATAGCAACAGAAACATTTGAGGAACACATTGACTCTCTGAACATGCTGTTTGATCGACTTAGGGAGGCAAATTTAACAGCCCGTCCAACCAAATGTTGCGTTGGATGTAAAGAATTGGAATTTTTGGGACACACAGTTTATCAGGGAAATATGACCCCTGACCCAAAGAATTTAGAAAAACTACAGAAAGCCCCGAGACCACAAACCAAGAAGGACGTGAGATCCTTTGTCTCATTATGTGGTTTCTACCAGAAGTATATCAAGAACTTTAATTCCATATGTGCACCGTTAACTGAATTGACACGTAAAGGACTTCCAGATCGCATTACATGGACACCACAATGTGAAATGACTTACCAAGAATTGAAGGAAAAGCTCACAAGTAAACCCATTTTGAAATTACCTGACTTAAGTCAAGAATTCATAGTAAGGGCGGATGCAAGTAATATTGGGTTAGGTGCAACTCTACTACAGAAATCAGATGCATTGGATGGGGAATTAAGCCCAGTGGCATATGCTAGCAGAAAGTTGAATAAAGCTGAAATCAACTACTCAACTAGCGAAAAAGAATGTCTTGCAGTAATATGGGCAATAAAGAAATTCAATATTTATCTATATGGGAAGGCATTTAAGTTGCAAACAGATCACAAACCTTTATCGTTTCTAGCACAGGCTAAGCATGAGAACTCTAGGTTACTCCGATGGTCTTTACTTCTGGCTCCATATAATTTTAGCATTGAGTATATATCTGGAAAAAACCAATTTGGGAGCGGATTTTTTAAGCCGCCATCCGTGTGATGAGAATCACCGTAAACCCCAGAAATAATAATAAATTTCTCTATGTGTATATAGAATAAAGGACTGACATATAATGTCTGTTTTAAGAGGGGAGGTGTCGTGAAATATTCTAATCCACATATATAAATTATTAGGTAAATATAAAGCCTAACAAATAAAATTAATAAAGAGAAGAGCAATGGGAAAATAACAGTGCTGTCACAAAGAATGTACTCGAAATCCCCCTTGTTTTCTGCTTCGTCTGCAAATTGTAACGCTTTCACGTTGATATAAAAGCTTACTGTATTATTACCCGCCTTCTTCAATGAAACGTGTGCTGCATTTCTAAGAAAAACATTGAGACGTACTGCGTAATGACCTAAATTAATCCTAACATTAATTATACTGCGTTACCAAAACGAACGAACAGATGGACAAAAGGATAAAGAGAGAGGGGAGGGCTGAAAATCAGGAACGCATGCAACACGCGTCGCGCGATACACAAATGCTGCCATCACGCGTGTAAGTCTACATGCACTAATTTTTTTTCAGACGGACAGTGATAAAATACACTACCCTTTCCCAGAGTTAGGTTTATAAATCATAAAAAAAACTCTTATTAGAAAAGATAACATTAGATGGGTTTACGGTTGAAAACATAACAGTACCCAGACAGCACATCTTCGAAACAGGAGGTAGAAGAAATTGCATATTTTGAACGCAGCCACGTAGCTCCTTTAAATTTGTATTTTTGGGTTCCTTAGGGCTTGCTGACAAATAATATGTAAAACGTTACGCAAATAGTCCAGGAATTAATAAATTATACCCAAAATAAAATATTGGGGGTGCCTGACAGCATAAAATCATTTCTGCTCATAAGATTTTTTTTTAACGTGTTTGAAAAAAATTTACGTTACAGAAATAGCCTACCATGTAAACTCCAAATTGATTGGAGCGCAACAAATGAAAGCCTAACCACGATTGGTCGGGCTATAAATACTATCTTGGTTGTTAGGGGAAACGGGGAAAGGTAACATTTTTTCAAACACTTGTCGAAACGGGGCTCATTGGTCAGACTCGCTGATATACACACTTGGGAGCGTTAGTTCGAAACCACTTGTTTAAATAAGATTGATAAAGCATCAGTGCGTTGAAGCCAGCTTATATTTGGCTAAATAAAAGCCTGGAAGATAAGCAGATGGGAATTTGTGCCAGTTTGTGCCAGAATTCATTGCTAATCAACGTATCTGTGTTTATTCGTATGAATTGTGGGACAGTGGTCTTGATGGTACTGAGCAGCACCTAGTCAGAGCTTTGCTGAATCCAGTGTCGGACAGCATACTCCTTGGTCCTTTTAGCTATCAGTGAGGTGTCTCCAGAGCCCAGAGGAGAATTCGAGCAGAGGAGTCCTTTCCTGCCGCCATCACGCCAGATAAGCTAACTTGGCCAGCTGAGCTCAACATTATGTCCCCTCATCTTGAACTGACTTTGTAAAATTAACATTAAGAGGGGAATTTACTTGTCTTAAAATCAGGAACTGTGAACATCTCCAATACTAGTCCCTAAAGACAAACTATTGAAGTCATGATGACAAATACCAACAGAGCTTGAACAAAACAAAACCAGTATTACCTCATTTTACTACTACACAACTGACACACATAGAACATTTGTAATAATATATATGTCACTACAATATTCATATTAAATACATTCTGTACATAACTTGTAATTTAAATTGATTGTGATTCCTGGTTCCCTTGTAGTTGAATCAGGACACATATTCATTCATGCCAGTAATGAATACATATTGTTATTTGAAAAGTTACGAGTGACTTCTTTAAGATATTCTCATAGAGTGTTATATGTATGTGAGTGTCACAGTGTTGTTAAGAGTAGTGGATTAAATTAAATTGTTTATCTGTCTGTTGTTGTGACTTACACTTCATCATACACATACCCTAGACACATAACGTAGTCATCACACTATTCCAGAATAATTCTGACTGAGATATATAGATATGTGGTAGCAAGTAAGGTGATATATAATACACTACTCTTATTAGATATATATATACCTTCACAGCTGATCTCAGTCAGTACACTAAGTCCCCTATAAATATTTATAACATCCCACTTCACCACAGGCGTCAATTTGCAAAAACAGCTGAGTTGCAACCGGTAATTGTTACATGTCTCTCCACACACTGGTCAAGTAGGTGAAAAAAAAAAAATCATCTCGCTGTTCATCCACCAATGTTAATCTCTCAGAAGAATTAAATTCTTGAGTACACAGCATAGCTCAAGGAAGATGATTAAAAATCACCAGTACTCTTCGGGGAATGAAACTGGGAAAATGTGTCTGGACAGCGCGAATAAGTTTGTGCCTGAACTAACATTAAGAAGTTACATATATCTCACAAAATGATATGATACACTTGAGGCACATGTAATCATCACTCATCACTGCCCCATTCGGAATCTGGGGTCACCTCTGCTTTCGGTTTTCTGCACGACTAGCAAGAAACAATCTGTCACTTTTAAGTTTGGAATCCTTTGTTCGATCCTTCTCTTTCTGGCTTTTGGGAGTTGCCAGCTTGAAGTTGCGAAGCTGTCTGATCTGTGACTCCACTTTTCGCTAAATTATATTCTCAGTTTCCAGTTCAAATCTCGGATGATACTTCCGCCGAATTTTCTAATGAAATTCAATGTATATTCCGGCTCTCATATCAAACCAATGTTTAGCTCTTTAGCACTATCTGGGTTGGGATGTTTTAATTCATAATCTCCCCGGCGTGTTTTAAAATATTACATTTAATATTCCAACACGTGACCTCTTTATAATAAAACGTAATATTTCTGCCAACTCACAAACAAATCTGTGAACTCTTTGATGGGCAGATGCTGCCTTCCGCCCATATCGTCTACCCAGACAGATTATCTGTAATAATCTTACAGGAATGGCCCGTCGAAAGCTATTATCTCATTAACCATTAGGCATGTGTTTTCGCACGCTTCAGACCGGCTCTCTCAGACAGACAATATTAGCTTTCTATTCATCCTCGTACGAGACCATATTGTGTTAAACGAGGATCGTCTCCTATAAAAGGTGACCGGCGACTCAGAGATAAACGTATTACCTCTGACCGGTGATAATGACTGGGTATTGATACGATAACACCACAGTTCACCTGGCGGAACGTAAATACGTCTGGCGAGTGGTCACAATAAAAAAATGTAAGAGCAATAAATATGCCAAATAAAACGACGATGAGTGAGAAAAATGAAGAAATGAGATACTGCCGGAGTGAATGAGTTATAAAAATTGCACGACTGATTTCGTCACACACAGATAAGTTCGACAGATAGACAGACATACAGACAGACAGATAGATAGATAGATAGATAGATAGATAGATAGATAGATAGATAGATAGATAGATAGATAGATAGATAGATAGATAGATAGATAGATAGATAGATAGATAGATAGATAGATAGATCGGTGGGTGGGTAGATAGATCGATGGGTGGGTAGGTAGAGGGAGGAAGGAAGGGAGAGAGAGAGAGAGAGATTATGGACTTCTGGTTTATCAGAGATCGTGATACGGGTTGTTCCGAGTGTATTTATTTCCTCATGTTTCTTCTCTCGCATTCTTTCCTTCCCCTGATGCAGGCCTTGCGGCCGCAGCGTAAACAATTTTCTTGTTGTCCCAGTGAGACGAATTACTGTTTTCCGTTTTTAATTCACCAACCCTTCACCACGTTCTTACTGCAGTCCTCTTTTCTTTAAAAAAAAAAATGCCTCGTGTTTTGCGAAGCGCGCTCAATTCAGCCTAGACACTTGGTCCGTCGGTTATATTAGGGCGCGTGCCAAATATAAATGACCGTATGGTCTGATTATTCCTTCTCATCTTCCTACACCTACCTGATTGTAACGGGAATGGTTTTTATTGTTTTCAAGATACACAAAAATGGCGACCCATAATAACAATTGTTAGGAGGCCCTCTGCCCTGGATACCGGTTACAACCCTCGCGCGACCACCGATAACGTGACCCCGCCTTGCGAAATGCTGAGCGCGTGTGAGCGAGAGACGATGGAGGCCGCTGTGTCAGTGACCTATTTACCTTGACTTTTTGTTACTGCTGGCAGTGCGACAGGTAAAGGACACCTAACCTGACCTAATGTGTGTACTAGGAGGAAAACTTTTTTTCTAAGGTGGCTGAGAACAGCAGCGAGAAAGCAATAAAAAGGTTGCCCAATACCAGATACTGCCGTATGGGAGTGATATATGAGGAGAATTGCCGTAAGACGGGGGTAAAACGGTAGGAAAAAAAATATGAATATATATATATAGCCTATATATATTTTTTTTCTACCGTTGGGGAGTGTTATAAATTGGACTATACTGGTCTCAGCTTCGAAAAAAGGGGGTGGGGGGTGTGTGAGCAGAGCCAGGTACCTATTTACAGCTAGGTAGACTGGAGCATGACGCCACCGTGTTTTGAACCCTGTACTATACCGTTGCCGCCATAGGCCAGCACTCTAACCACTCAGCTAGTCGATTGCTCCGAAAAGCAATATCACGCATACATTATCGTGGGGGACAGAGCGTTGAGCAGTTTGGGCATTGTCTCCGAAGGCCCACAGCAGTAGATGGGTTTGTACGTCCTTAACCTTTCGAATCACGTATTGTCATGCCTTAGTCTGCCCAGGTGTAAATGGGTACCTGACTCTGCTCTTGAGTTTGGAAAGGAGAAGGCAAGGAGGAAGGGAACTGGTCATCCCACCTCTCGATGCTGGACCTAAAAAAAATAGGTCAAGGTGGTCTGATAGCAGGTCAAGGTGGTCTGATAGCAGGTCAAGGTGGTCTGATAGCAGGTCAAGGTGGTCTGATAGCAGATACTGTCATAGAGAACTGAAGTGTTAGATACCTACCTCATTGTTCTAGGTCTCAACTTTATGAGGTGGGGCGGCCTGTTCTTTTTTTCTCGTTACCTTTGCCTTTCCCAACTCCAGTGCAGAGTCAGGTAGCCATTTACAGCTGGATAGACGATCGTGACACTATCTGGTTTCGAACTCGTTGTGACAAAACCAAATTTCGTCCATTTGTTTCATCTGTATTTCTCCTATAACTACTTCAATTTTCCATACCATTTCTTCCTTGTCCTTTAATAAGCTGCAGTTCTCAGTTATTCAATGCTACTTTCTTTATTCAAATTCTCAACTTCTTCTAATTCTGTTGCATAAATTGTCTTTGTATCACTTGCTGAACAGCAAGACAGATTTCATCCACTATGATCTACATAGATCTTTCTTTGGTCATCTAGCCAACGTTGTACCTCTGCTCAGATTGGAGCCGGGAAGAACATAGATCTACATTTCATTAACTTCCACTTCTGTCATTGCTGAGTTCTGTGTTAATAATACGTGTATCAACTGTTCTATCACTGTCTTAAATTTACAATATGAGTGTTTATTAATGAACTATTATTGATAATTATTTAAATGCGTGTATGTCTATTTATTTGTTTGGGGAAAAGAATTTCTATATTTTTCCATGATTAACCAAGCATGGATGATCGAAGCGGGGTCAGTGAAGAAAGCGTAACCTTCTCTCGGCCTAGGTTTTAATGAGCCCTCGGTGGCCAGTGTAAACAAACAATAGCCGCTGGAGGCATGTAAGTAAATACGGAGGTTTACATTGAGAGTTGGGGAGGATAGGAGAACGTGTGTAAGGCGCGACACTTGAGTTTCATCACAGGCCCATTGTTACCTGCTTTTATCAGGGACGCATAATTAGACGATTGTCAGAAATAGAAAGGGGGGGGGGGGGGGAAATCATGTTCACCTCAGTAGGAAACTTACAAGGTTTCCAATGTATGTATTTTCCAGTCCTACTGGTGAAGACTAGAGAAAGTCTTTATGCAGTACCAACTGAGTGTGCTGAAGTAAGAGAATGTAGTGAACTAAGAGCCGTGGCAACCCATTGAGTCAAACATCAGCCAATGTGAACCTCAGAAGACCAACAAATCTCCCAAAAGTTGAGTAATAAACAACATCTATTGAGAAGAGAAACATACAACTTCACAAACTTTGAAACCAAGTGATGAAACTTGTAACAGTAAATGTGCAATAATACCAGTGTAACTGTCATTCTGTATAGTGGGATTCTATGTACTTTTTTTTTCCTTTTGAAAATTCTATTTCATATTTGAATAACTAAACCAACCGTGTTTGCTTTGCTTTACTTTGTTACTTGCCAGATGTATGGTTGTTGTCTTCAATGTGGTAATAAGTTTAAGATAAATTCTTTATTCTTTTACTTGGGGGCTTGAGCCGTAAAATAATTGTAAATGAAATAACAATTAAATCAATCAGGGGAGGGATAGAAGTGTGACTAGAATACCAATCCTCTGTCTCTATTTAACTCAATCAAGAGAGAGAGATACAGATTACCTTTCTACTAAATATTGCTTTTCAGTTTCACAACGTGAACTACCCTGATAGTGAGAAAAGTGATCTTTAATGTGTCTGCAGATATCAGGCATTCTTAAAAGAATAGACCTTGATTCTCTCACTGAATCTGCCGCTTTCACTCTTTCACTATCGCACTTAAATCCTGTTGTCACTCTTTAACTTTGCTTGGAGAAGCAAGTGCAGTAACCCCCTTTGCCAAATCGGCGTCCACTACCGCGATGACTATGCAGCTGTCACCACTACTACGACCACCACCACTTCCGCTACCCATTAAAACATCTGCAAACGCATTTAGGCCTAAACCCAGGATTATGGAGTCGGCCAAAAAATTCTCCGACTCCTGAAGTTGTAGAAGTCCGACTCCGACTACAGTTTTTATACTAGTCATGTGGCATAAAACTCGAAAGTCGGAGTCCTGACATTTTTTAAACCGACTCCACTAAAAAAACGACGGACTCCGACTCCCGACTCCACTAAAAAAAACGACGGACTCCGACTCCACTAAAAAAAAAAACGACGGACTCCGACTCCCGACTCCACTAAAAAAAAAAGACGGACTCCGACTCCACTAAAAAAAAACGACGGACTCCGACTCCACTAAAAACACGACGGACTCAGACTCCACTTAAAAAACGACGGACTTCGACTCCCGACTCCACTAAAAAAACGACGGACTCCGACTCCACTAAAAAACGACGGACTCCCGACTCCACAAAAAAAAAATGACGGCCTCCGGCTCCCGACTCCACTAAAAAACGACGGACTCCGACTCCACAAAAAAAAGACGGACTCCCGACTCCGCTAAAAAACGACGGACTCCGACTCCACTAAAAAACGACCGACTCCCGACTCCACAGCCCTGCATAAACAACACATTTCGAGCTCCACAACAAAACCAAACAAAACATTTTAAAATGGCATCTTGATACTAAGTCCGTTAAGATGAGACAGGGCAGATAAAATATAAAGTCAGATAATTCAATAGTATGATTAAAGCGAGCCCACTAATCGTTCATATCGATTTTGCATGGCACAAACATTCAATGAGAGCTAAAGAAACGCAACCCGTTTCTAAGCATACACACAGTAAAACAGCAGTATTGTATCACAGTCGTAACAGTAGCAACTCCAAATCGTTCGATAAATTTTAGTGTAACCATACATACGCACGAGTTTACCTCGCGCCGTGCATTACATTCATAAGCACTTAGATTAGACACTTTGTCTTTGGTACCTTTATGGTGCACTTATTACTTAAGCATCATTTTAAGTGAATATTTTTTTTGTTTAACGGGTCGGAATCTTTGACTTCTGCGGTGATATACTCAATAGTTGTCTACTGCAATAGGAGTTGTTGCACATGCACATTAGCCCGTATAGGGTATATGGTTTTGTGTCAAGCCAAAGTGTGGCCAATTTAATGACTCATTCGCCACATCAAATCAGAAAAGGTTTCTAACTACGGGGTGATTGAAAAATTACTTCCCATTTATCAAATGTTATATTCTGACTTGTATATCCTCCCATGTATACACGAAACAATTATCAAAAAAGTTATCAGGAACTGCTAGTTGATAAATACGTTTTATGTTATGTTTTATTCCCAGAAGCAAAATAAATTAAAATCTAAAATGGCTTACAAACTGTCGTTGCAAGAGATAGCGAAAATTGCAACCGCTATGACATCGCATGTGGAACAAACAGGATATTTGAGTTGCATTGTTAACGTAACACAACATTTTACAAGAAAAAAAACATTGCATTTAATTGTCTTCGTTATGAAGATTTGTTGCATTTAAATTAGTTAGATCGAAATGTAAAAAGAACAGTTTAAAAATAGAAAGTGGCTTTTCAATCACACAATCCTTTGATAGCTACGTAATTCCTTTAAATGATTTAATTCAAGTAATATTCTTGCTAATACAGTCAAACATCAATCAAGGAATCTCAATGGTTAAATAAAAAAAATATCACCGTGAAACCTTGTAGTCTTTCGTTTTGATCGTTTTGACTGTCTGGTCAACATTTGGGTGCATATCTGAACTCAGCCTGCGTCTCAGTGTCATATGTATTGTTTATATTTCCCAATATCGTGTATGCTTTTATACTTCGTAGCAGGGTTGCGTAGTCGGCCAACAATTTTTCAGACTCCGACTTCGGAAATTTTAGAAGGTCCGACTCCGACTACAGTTTTTTAAACTAGTGATATGGCAAAACATTATGCACTTTAATGGAGTTATAAGTATGATATGTGTGAGAATAAATGAAAACGTGGCTTTTGTAGACTACATTTTAAACTATTCATCCAAACAGTAATACAAAATAACAAATCATCCACACCTGCACACAAATGACCGCTTCGCCAAACACCATGAGGCAAAATAGTTTTATTTTGACAATGACGGGAAAATTGACAGTGCAAATAGTTTATTTTCATTTCTTGTATGCTTTTTCTAAACCTGTCAACACATTTCCAATTGTGATAAAAACTTTATTTATGATCAGAAGCAACTGAAATTTTCCTACATTATGTAAAAATGGATGTATACTTTAACATGAAAGTGGTTTTAGGAGTAGATTTAAAATGTTATTTCACATTTTTTAAACGCCCCCTCCCTTGTATGGATCAAGCATAGATCTGCCTTGACTTAAATCTCGTAAAAGTCGGAATCGAGACATTTTTCACCGACTGCGACTCGCTAAAAAATTACCGACTCCACCACTCCGACTCCACAGCCCTGCTTCGTAGGCCTATTGAAACATATGAATATGAAAGAACCCCAGCGATTTTCAGGAAATATCTGTATACGTATATTCAGCTCACCCGTGTGTTACCGGGGCCCGAAAGGGGAGCAAAGAATAGTAACACTGTTCCCGGCCATGCATGTCGTAGAAGGCATCTAAGGAGGGTTGGGCCTGGGGCTGGTTACCCCATCCTGTAAAAAAATTTAAACCACAAAAAACTTCAACAAACATGGACAAGTCAATTAAGGAAAATAAAACACAGCTATCCAAGACAGGGGAAGGTCCTCTCGCAGGGAGGCGTATGATGCAACACAGAGAAAGCCGAAAGGAGTCTGTGTTACTGACTAACTTTCTATCTTCTAGGAGAACTTCCAGATTTGGCACATGGAATGTTCGGACATTAAACGAACAAGGGAAAGTGGCACAAGTAGCAGCAGAAATGAGGGAATATAAAATCGAGGTTCTGGGAATGTGTGAAACAAAGTGGAAGGGGGTAGACAAGAAGAAACTCAGCACAGGTGAATTGGTGCTGTCCTCAGGCCATGAAGACGAAAGTTCACACCACAGTGAAGGGGTAGCTCTTATGTTATCCAAAGAAGCACAGAAATCACTCATTGAATGGGAAGCTGTTGGACCCAGAATAATAACAGCTACTTTTAAAACAGCTAAAAAGAAGATAAATATAAATGTCATCCAATGTTATGCACCAACTAATGACAAAGAAGAGTCTGTGAAAGAAGCATTTTATACTAGACTGCAGGTAATTATGGGAAAAGTAAAAAGAAAAGACATCGCAATTTTGATGGGTGACATGAATGCAAATATAGGTACAGTCAACTCCGGCTTTGAAGAAGTCATGGGAAAACATGGGCTAGGAATAATGAATGAAAATGGGGAACTATTCTCAAACTTCTGTGATTCAAATCAACTGGCTATAGGAGGAAGCATGTTTCCACATAAGAGAATACACAAGGCAACATTGATATCACAGACCATAGAACAGAAAATCAGATTGATCATATATGCATAAACAAGAAGTTTAGATCATCATTGCAGGATGTAAAGGTATATAGAGGAGCAGATGTGGCATCATATCACCACTTTCTGATAGCCAAAGTACGAGTAAAAATGAAACTCAAGAGATATGCAACAATGCAAAATTATAGACAACAATTTAATGTAGGACATCTAAGAAATCAAGAAACAAGAGACAAATTTGCGGTCACAATATCCAACAAATTCCAAGTGCTCCAACAGCTGGAAGATGTAGAGAATACAGAAGACTATTGGCAGCAAATCAAAACTGTATGGAATGAGACATGTGAATAAATACTGGGGAAAAGGGAACGACAACAAAAAGCATGGATAGCAACAGAAACCATCAATAAGATAAAAGACAAAAAACAAGAAAGCAGATTTAAACACAAGCAAAACAAAAAGTTCCAAAGCCAAGTCTCAAGAAGTGTACACAGAAGCAAACAAAGAAGTAAAAAAAAAGTATCAAAAGACACAAAAGGAAGTATATTGAGGAGTTGGCAAGAGAGGCAGAAGATGCTGCAGCCAAAGGAAATATGAGAGAACTGTATAACAGCACAAAGAAGCTAACAGGGAAATACAAGCAAACACGTTGCCTCATAAAAGACAAGAATGGAAAATTGCTCAGCAATATACAAGAGCAAATGAAGAGGTGGACAGAATATTTTGAGGACCTTCTCAATAGACCAGCTCCCCCGGACATCCAGCCAGCAGAAGAAGAGCTACAAATTAACGGTAAAAGACCAACGAAGGAAGAAATAAAGAAAGCCATAAAGCTTTTAAGAGATGGAAAAGCGTCTGGACCTGATGGCATTCCAGCAGAGGCCATCAAAGCAGATATCAACGCGGCTACAGAGATGTTATATAGATTACTTGGTAAAGTCTGGGAAAAGGAAGAGATACCAGCAGAATGGAAGGAAGGATATCTGGTTAAGTTGCCTAAGAAGGGAAATTTACAAGAGTGCACAAATTATAGAGGAATAATGTTACTATCAGTGCCAGGAAAATATTAAACAGGATTATCCTTGAGAGATTAAGAGTCCATAGACAAGAAACTGAGAGATGAACAAGCAGGTTTTCGACAAAACAGATCCTGTACAGACCAGATAGCCACTTTGAGAATAATAGTTGAACAAAGTCTGGAATGGAATTCACCACTATACATCGGATTTGTGGACTACGAAAAGGCATTTGACAGTGTAGACAGAGAATCACTTTAGAAATTGATGAGGCATTATGGAGTTCCCCTGAAGATCATTAATTT
This sequence comes from Oreohelix idahoensis, assembly GCA_024509875.1. Classification (NCBI taxonomy): domain Eukaryota; kingdom Metazoa; phylum Mollusca; class Gastropoda; order Stylommatophora; family Oreohelicidae; genus Oreohelix; species Oreohelix idahoensis. The sequence goes on from JAMPIV010013073.1 coordinate 253,659, forward strand.
AATAAAGAAAACATATGAAGACATGACATGCAGAGTTCTTCACGAAGGACAGCTTACAGAACCATTTGGGATAAGAACAGGAGTACGACAGGGATGCCTCTTGTCTCCATTTCTTTTCTTACTAGCAATAGACTGAGTTATGAGAACATCGACAACACACAACAGAAATGGAATCCAGTGGACTCTGACTAAGCAGTTAGAAGATCTGGATTTTGCCGATGACTTGACTCTTCTGTCCCATAACCGTTATCAGATGCAGGACAAATTGAAAACACTCGATGAGAGGTCACCGCAATTGGGTCTGAAAATACACAGGGAAAAGACAAAAATAATGAGAATAAATGCAGGTAATGAAAACAGGGTTGAACTTGAAGAAACACCAATACAAGATGTAGAATCGTACACATATCTTGGCAGCAATATAGACAAAGTTGGAGGGACAGACAGTGACATCAACAACAACAACAACAAAATACAAAAAGCAAGAGGAGCTTTCATTGCATTGGCAAATATATGGAGATCAAGAGAAATGGGATCCAACACGAAATTAAGAATCTTCAACTCAAATGTGAAGTCAGTCCTATTGTATGGCTCTGAGACATGGAGAACAAAAACGACATAAAGCTACAGACTTTCATAAATGGGTGCTTGCGTAGAATAGCGGGATTAAAATGGTATGACAAGGTTACCAATGTGGAACTGAGGACAAGAACAAGACAAGTGCCAGTGGAACAAAAGATGAGAAGAAGGCGATGGCGATGGATAGGACACTCACTGAGGAAATCTGTTGATAGCATTACAAGGCAGTCTTTGTTCTGGAACCCCCAGGACAAGAGGCAGAGGTGGACCAAGAAGCGAACGGAGAAGAGAGCTGGAAACAGGTGAAAATGATAAGGAGAACGTGGAAAGAACTTGAGATGATGGCACGTGACAGGAGGACTTGGCATGTGTTTGTTGAAGGCCTGTGCTCCTTTTGGAGTGGAGGGTTATGAATGAATGAATATTCAGCTGTGTGGTACGCACCAGTCTTAATATAGTTATATTATTTGTGCGTTCGATTGATTCACGCACTGACGTGCACAATGCAGTGTGAGTTGCTTTGGACGCACGGGTAACCTAGTTTAGGGATTGTGACGTCATGTTTTGTATGGGGCAGTACGGACCCAATATTTCTTGTATTGTCCGTGGAAGCCATTATTTCTATTTCTTGTATTCGTACCAATATATTGGTGGAAGCCATTATATTTATATATATATATATATATATATATATATATATATTGGTCTTCATGTCGAAGCCAATAGTGGAAGTATCATGTAAGTGTCGCCCCATTTCACATTGAATGTTTATCGATTTTTAATTGAAGTATCAGGCCGCTCCTAGTTATGGTCTAGCGGGAATCCATCGTAGTATGTCATTCCTAGAATGGACAAACGGAGTCGATTGCCTTGTTTGAATTACCGTAGAGGGAGGATACCTACGAGGAAACGAAGTTAATTGATTTTGTATGCTTCACATGTTTTAATATGCCGTTTCGCCAATGCCAAAGTCATGGCATGGATTTTGGGAGAGGTTAGTCAACAGAAGACTCTAACCTGATTGTATTGCCGTGTATGACTTTGTCTGGATTATATATATGCTACATAAGTATTGTATGAAGAAAGTCTGGGAATTTTACGGGTATGATATCAAAGATTGATCCTTGAACATGAATCCGTTTACCACGATAGACGTCCTTGGAAGAAGGTCAACGGACTTCATTGTAAAATGTATATTAGCGGGTAACAGAAGTGATCCTCAGCTCACTTGGATAGAAGAGGACTTGATTGTTGAAGAATCTCCAAGAATTTAAGAGTATGATCAGCAACTTTAAAGTATGACATTTGCATCTGTAATCTGTAACCATGATCGTCTTGTGTGTTCCCGTCTGTATCGTGTCAATAAATAACATGTACTTTCACCAACGACTTGCGTGCAGTCCTGAATTGGAAAATTGACTACTGCTTGTTGGAGTTCAACTTAAGAACACTTCTGAGATATTTTCATTGAGAAAACCATTCGCGTATTTTAAGCTAGCATAGACCAGTAACACCATACACTAGCTTACAACTACCTCTTGACCAATAGAATGAACTCCCAACAGTAAATGGTATGCCAGTGTGGTCTGGAAATTAATAATTTCACAGGAACGTACTCAATCCAAGTATCGGTTGAAAAGAAGATTTGAACTTTCAAGGCGACAACATCTCAAACTTGGAACCTAGTGTGATGATGAATCAGAATCAACTTACGGTTACCAAATGCTCAAGGTCATCAATCAACCTCCACGTCAAGTTTCACAGTGACTGACTGCCTTGGGATCACCTATTCGTCATTATTACGTGCGAGCTGTTGTTATATACGCAGAGCGAAGTATTTTATCCTCAGACGTACATCCACGGAGACGAGGCACATTGTTTTTTCCCGGCACACGCGAGATGAGTATAACGTGCTTTCGTTGTACATTTTATTACTTTTAGCTGTGCCTTATATACTTATGTCCATCTTTAAATTTTCCATGTTATATGTTATATGTTGTACATTCGTCGTGGGAGGTAGGGAGGTTGATCTGACGAACGAGATCCATCTCGAAGCCAATTCGGGCTCTTCGTCAGACGTTCTGTAGGGCTCAACTTGTAAGTTTCAATTGAGCGATAATTCCGGCTCAAGGCTAGAAACCTTGCCGAAGTTCCGATCGCTAATTGTTCCTTATGATAGTATCTGTTTAGCTGTTTCGTCAAGTTTTAATTGTTGTTCTCGTAGTTATTTTTACTCGTATTTAGTTTTATGATGAATTTTGTTTGTATTATGCGTCCGTCTCACCTTTCCTGTCGTTCAGTTTTTTACAAAACCTATGTTTTTACACTGTGTTGTCAATTGTCCTGTTGAGTATCTGATCGTAGTTGTCATCGTAAATTTTTACGATATTCTATTTTAGTTATACATTTCTAATTTTGTTGATTTCTACGATTGTGTTCACTCGTCTTTGATTATCGTGTCTTGTCGGTAATGTTTCTATTGTCTTTCACGTTGTTGATTTCATGACATTTCATTACATAAATTACTATATTGATTATTGATATATTTCATAACTATATGATAACAAAAGATACCGTTCTAGGACAGGAACGAAGAACACTTGTTATAGTAACAAGGTTAATTAATTTACATTGATTAATTATCATTTTATAAATCAAGAGTATTGTGACTACTTATAAAGCATAATGTATTCACTAGATTATTTCATTAAGCAAGCAAAAGCTCTTCAGATGGCTCCTGATGAAGCAAAAGCATTTGCACTTGCAGAATATAAGAAAGCTCAAGAAATAGAAGCCGAACAGAGAAAGTTAGAAACTTTAAGACTAGAAAAACTTCAATTTGAGGCAGATCAAAAAACGGATTGAGGCTGAGGAGGATGAAAAGAAGAGGAAATTTATAGCTGAGGAAGAGGAGAAAAAAATGAGATTAGCCGCTGAATTAGAAGAGAAACGATTTCAGCGAGAGGCAGAACAGAAGCAAAGGGAGGCTGAAGAAAGACTTAAAATTGAGATGGAAGTTAAACAAAAGGAAATGGAAAATAAAAAAAAAAATGGAGAATGGAAGTTAAACTGAAAAGCCGCTGAATTAGAAGAGAAACGATTTCAGCGAGAGGCAGAACAGAAGCAAAGGGAGGCTGAAGAAAGACTTAAAATTGAAAGGAAAATGGAGAATAAAAAAAAGGAAATGGAAGAAAGAAGATTAATAGCTGAACAAAATACATTACGACTTCAGCTTGAGATGGAAGAGAATGATAAAAAACGACAGCATGAACTAAAATTAGCAGAGTCAGAATATGAGAGACTTAGGTTAACTCAGGAAGCTAATTCTCAGAGAACTTTTGAAAGCCAAACTTCATCCAGACATGATCATTTTAAGGAAATTCACCTTAAATTACCTAAATTTAATCCCCCGTCGGATGACGTAATATTTTTCCTAGATAGATTTGAGGCCACTTGTAGGTCTTATAACGTGGATAAAACACTGTATTGCACATATTTATCCAGGTTACTTACTGGGGATGCTTTAGCAGTTTATCATACTACCAGTATTAATGAGAAGAATGATTATAATGCTCTTAGAGCCGCACTTCTGAAGAAATTTCAAATGACAGAAGATGAATACCGATTAAGATTTCGTACATTGCTACCGCAATCAAGCAGAAATTTCAGTGATTTTCTGTCACAAATACGACTAACCCTAGAAAGATGGATCGAATTATCCAAAATTGAAAAGTCGTATGAAGGTCTCTTCGATTTACTGATGCGCGATAAGGTACTATCGTCTGTAAATCCTACATTTCTCGCATTTTTACACGAACGGAAACCTTTATCTATGAAAGACTTAGAAGAACATGCAAAAAATTTCTGCACTGCTCACCCAACCATGGATCTAAGTAATGCACAGATTAAGAATGAATTGCCTGTTGCTTTTGCAGCACAACAAAACATTTTTTCACGAAATCGTTTCTTTAGTGCTGACAGGTATGTCAATAAGGGAAATAATTACAATTTTAACAATGATAACTTTTACAAAGGGAAGCAATTTCAACAATCTGCTCCATTTAATGTTTCTTGGAACCAAGCTCACAGATCGCGAGATTTTGGTAACAATAATTTTAAAAATAATCAAGGACATTATAATAAACAAAACTGGAGATCAAGATCTCAGGGTCCGCAAAACAGACAAGGTTCTTGGAATAAAAATTTTAAAGAACATCATAACTTTAATTATACAAATTATCGGACTCATCCAAATTTTAACTCAAGCAGAAACGACAATTATGGCAATTTTAATGCAAATAATCAAAATCGATCGCGTCGGAGAGATAGATCGTCGAGTAATACGGGTAGACATTCTAATGTCTCTTTAATTGATACACAGGCTAACATTGAACAGGGTAAAGTAGCTGAAACTCACAATGCTATGTCTTGTTCTCTTGATTGTACCCAGGTGAAAGACTGTCCAGAATGCTCGACTCTTTTCCAGCCTAAGGCGATCACGACGCTGCGTTGCGGACATACCTTGCCTAGTCTACCTGTAGTCTGTACGGCCACTGCTGCGTCAGTACACCAGGGACAGGGCTCTCTTAAGTTTAACAAGGGATTTGTCAACAACATTTCATGCTCTCTCCTATTTGACTCAGGTTGTAGTACTGTGGGCGTCCGGACTTCGCTGATCAACCCAAGTTGTGCCACGGGCAGGGTTGTCAAGTGTGTGACTTTTGGTGGCACCGTTGAAACATTTCCCACTGCTATTATTGACCTTAATACACCATTTTTTTCAGGAAAGATCCAGGCATGTCTCCTTCCGAATCCAATTTGTGATTTAATACTTGGTCGCATACATGGTATTAAAGAGTGTACACCACAGCAAATTGCTGAATGGGAAGAGCGACATATTCAAACTGCAAATGCAGTAGTGACTAGAGCGCAAGCTACTAATATGTCGCATGATACACCTATTGAACCTACAGTTCATACCACTTGTGATGATGATGCTCCTATTTCACGGGAGTTGTTTGCAACATTGCAAAAGAATGATGATTCATTAAAAAAAATTTTTTCAGTATGTGAACAAAAAGAATACCAGCAACAAACTTGCAAAATCTAGACATGACTTTATACTTAAAAATGGGATTTTGGTTAGAGTAATACGGGAAAAGGATTCATCCTTATGTTATCAGATCTTAGTCCCATCCTCTATGAGATCTCGTATATTACGACATGCGCATGACTCGCAATGTGCGGGCCATATGGGTTTTTCGCGTACCAAATCCAGAGTGCTTTCGGCATTCTACTGGCCAGGCGTCCATAGGGACATCACTCTCTATTGTCGGTCCTGTTTGATATGTCAGGAAGTTAAGGTACGGGGTCCATTTCATGCGGCTCCTATTCAAGCTGCGGACATCCCGATTAGACCATTTGATAAAATGGCTATAGACATTATTGGTCCGATGCTTCCATCTGCTAGAGGGCATACGCATATTCTTACGTGCATTGATATGTGCACTCGTTGGCCTGAGGCCATCCCTCTCAAGAACACTTCATCTGCCAGTGTAGCAGAGGCATTGATGTTAATCTTCTCACGCATTGGTTTTCCACGGAAAATCTTGTCGGATCATGGGGTTCAGTTCATTTCTGAATCCATGTCTCAAGTTATGAAGACATTAGGTATAGACAGATCTCTTAGTTCTATTTATCATCCGATGTCAAATGGGTTAATTGAGCGTCTCAATAGGACACTCAAGCAGTTGTTGGGTAAGATGACCCAAGACCATCCCCAAGACTGGGATCGGGTCATACCCGCTGCTCTGTTCGCGTATCGCGAAGTACAAAATCAAGCCACGGGGTTTTCTCCATTCCAGCTAGTTTTTGGCATGCAACCACGCGGTCCGATGTCGTTAATCCACGACTTATTGGTTGACGAGAATATTGAAGAGGAAACTCAATCCTCTTATGAGTATGTGATCTCTCTGAGAAAGAGAATCATAGATGCTTGTAGACTAGCTACTGCATCATCCGAACAAGCCAAAGAAAAAGCTCGTCTATTTGCAAACAAGTATAGACGTCTTCGCCAGCTTATTCCTGGTGACGAAGCTTTTGTATTACTCCCTGCGCATAACAATCGTCTTTTAATTACCTGGAGAGGTCCTTTCAGGATCATCTCAAGAATATCCGATGTCGACTACATCGTTGATGTTAATGGTAAACATAAAACCTTCCACATTAACATGTTGAAGGAGTATTACTCACGTCCTGATTATCTACAGTCAGTGTTCCAGGCAACTGACGATCCTACACCTCCTATTCAACACTATTCTAGTTTGTCAGTCATCCAAGAAGAAGAATCTTCTTTCGATGATGTACAACTACCAATACCAGTTGTACCACTCCATTCCACTGAGAAATGGAATGATGTTACAATCTCATCTACTCTTTCGGCTGATCAACGTCAGCAAGTCTCTAATATTCTACACTCGTATGAGGATGTCCTCACTGACATCCCAGGTCATACGTCAGTCATCCAACATGACATTATTCTGACTGACGATACGCCTATTCGAGTTCGCCCATATCCTATCCCTTTACACTTTCGTGATAAGGTTGATAAGGAATTGGATGAGATGCTTCAATTAAATATAATTGAACCATCTTCATCACCATATTCTTCTTCTATGGTAATCATTAGGAAGAAGGACAACAATATACGTCTTTGCGTAGATTACAGGAAATTAAACAAAGTTACAAAATTCGATGCGGAACCATTACCTCTTTTAGACGACTTATTGGAGAAATTATCTCATGCCACATTCTTTTCGAAATTTGACCTTTCAAAGGGCTATTGGCAAGTGCCACTCACTCCTAAAGCAAAGCCATTCACCGCTTTCTCGACGCCACGGGGTCTTTTTCAATGGAATTTTATGCCATTCGGATTAATGAATGCGCCAGCTACCTTTGTACGCATGATGCGCCGCATATTGTCTCATCGTCCCGATGTCATTACTTATATAGATGACATCTGTCTTTTCAGTGACTCTTGGGATGAACATATTCATGGATTAAAAGCTTTACTTTCTACCTTACGGGATTATAACTTAACAGCGAAACCTTCAAAGGCTTTTGTCGGTTTTCATGACATCTCATTTCTGGGTCACCGCATAGGTCATGGTTTCATGTATACAGAAGACAGTAACGTCTCTAAAATTTTAAACATCTCGGCACCTAAGACAAAAAAACAAGTTAGATCTCTTTTAGGACTAATACAGTTCTATTCAAAATTCATCCCTCATTTGTCTACTATAACTGCACCTTTTTCGTCTCTACTGAAGAAAGGCACATCTAATGTAATAAAGTGGTCGCAGGATCACCAAACGGCGTTAGACTATATAAAACGATTTTTTTCAAATGAACCTTTTTTGAGGTTGCCTAACAAAAATCTCACTTTCATTCTTCGCAGTGATGCATCTTCTTACGCTATTGCTGCAGTTTTGATGCAGGAATATAACGGCACCTTATTTCCGGTGATGTACGTGTCCAGAAAACTTACGGAGAGCGAACTCAAATACTCCGTTCTGGATAAAGAGCTCCTCGCATTAGTGTGGGCAATCACAAAACTGGAACGTTACCTTCTCGGCTCACACTTTGTGGTGGAATCTGATCAAAAAGCTCTTACCGCACTGAACACGAAGAACGTTAAATCATCGAAGTCAGCGCGTTACGCTATAGCGCTTCAACCATTCAATTTTGAAATACGAGCTATTCCTGGAGTGAAGAATGTGTTCGCAGACTGTTTGTCGAGATGCCCAAGCGAACTTGTCGAAACTAAACCACTTCCAGATGTTGAAACATCCTTACCGATAACATGAATAACTTTGTACATTATCATTGATAGTACATCTATAAAGACTGGTTATATAACTGAAGTATTCGTATAAGTATAACTTTCATGATATACTTACTTATAGATTATAACATTACTTCTTGTGTAGTAACGTTTTATTAGAACGGGAACAGTGGTATTAGAGTAACATTTTATTAGTACAGGAACATTGGTACTACAGTAACTTTTTATGAGTATGGAAACATTGTTAAGAGCGACAAATATACATTTGTTATTCCTATGGAACATATTACATTACATATCGTGTTCGAGAATATATTTTATCGTGTATGGAACATTGAGAACATCGTCTCGTCGATTACTAACTAGTTGGAACTGAACATTGACATATTGATAGTGATATTGGAATTACTTAGAAAATATTAGTAACTGGTTATTTGTTAGTAATTAAGAAATATATAAATTAGAATAATTCAATTTAATCTATTTAATTGATTATGGATCACACACATACTAACTTTCTTAGTTGTCACGTAATACTTGCATTCACGGGTCTTAGTTATGATATCTCACTGTTAGATCACTAGTCAACCGTACTAGTGTTAGAAAACATTAAGGGTGTTGATTCTTAAAGTGTTTAATTTTGCATTGCTTCATTTTTGCACATTGTATTTTCAATTTTTCTGTTTTATTGATTCTCTTGTCATTGATCATCATCAGTGTTGCTGTTCATTTTCATTTTTGAAATCATATGTTTCAAATTTTTTTTTTGTTGAAAACTTAGTTGAATTTTATTATCATCTTTTTTTTTAATGGTTTTTTTCATTTTTCATTTTCAACTTGTTTTTACTTCGAATATTACCACATCGTTCCAAAGTAGGTCGAGTGTGGATGTGTGCTTTAATGCATACTATCATTTAGTTATATTGATTTCGTTTAATATTCTTTTCTTAATATGGTATAACTTTATGCATTTCATATATCTTGTGGTAGTTTTGACTCACCTCTCTCGGGTACTAAGTTCAAAAAAAATTAATAGAATTAATTTTTTTAAGGGGAGGTAATAAGGGAGCTGTTACGTACATTTATTACCTAAGGGGTTAGTCTTCGGTCCTGCCAAATGTACGCACCAGTCTTAATATAGTTATATTATTTGTGCGTTCGATTGATTCACGCACTGACGTGCACAATGCAGTGTGAGTTGCTTTGGACGCACGGGTAACCTAGTTTAGGGATTGTGACGTCATGTTTTGTATGGGGCAGTACGGACCATGTTGATGTCCGTGGAATATTTCTTGTATTCGTACCAAGTTGGTGGAAGCCATTATTTCTATTGATATATATATATATATATATATATATATATATATATATATATATATATATATATATTGGTCTTCATGTCGAAGCCAATAGTGGAAGTATCATGTAAGTGTCGCCCCATTTCACATTGAATGTTTATCGATTTTTAATTGAAGTATCAGGCCGCTCCTAGTTATGGTCTAGCGGGGATCCATCGTAGTATGTCATTCCTAGAATGGACAAACGGAGTCGATTGCCTTGTTTGAATTACCGTAGAGGGAGAATACCTACGAGGAAACGAAGTTAATTGATTTTGTATGCTTCACATGTTTTAATATGCCGTTTCGCCAATGCCAAAGTCATGGCATGGATTTTGGGAGAGGTTAGTCAACAGAAGACTCTAACCTGATTGTATTGCCGTGTATAACTTTATCTGGATTATATATATGCTACATAAGTATTGTATGAAGAAAGTCTGGGAATTTTACGGGTATGATATCAAAGATTGATCCTTGAACATGAATCCGTTTACCACGATAGACGTCCTTGGAAGAAGGTCAACGGACTTCATTGTAAATGTATATTAGCGGGTAACAGAAGTGATCCTCAGCTCACTTGGATAGAAGAGGACTTGATTGTTGAAGAATCTCCAAGAATTTAAGAGTATGATCAGCAACTTTAAAGTATGACATTTGCATCTGTAATCTGTAACCATGATCGTCTTGTGTGTTCCCGTCTGTATCGTGTCAATAAATAACATGTACTTTCACCAACGACTTGCGTGCAGTCCTGAATTGGAAAATTGACTACTGCTTGTTGGAGTTCAACTTAAGAACACTTCTGAGATATTTTCATTGAGAAAACCATTCGCGTATTTTAAGCTAGCATAGACCAGTAACACCATACACTAGCTTACAACTACCTCTTGACCAATAGAATGAACTCCCAACATTGGGTATATGGGGGGCCTGGCATCCTCACCATGTACAACAACTTGCCGTAGAAACCACTGCTGTAAGAGCATGTGAATGTTTGATGCGGAATTCTGTGGGGGGGGGGGGGGGGATCCAGCTGCAGGGATGGCTGCATGATCTGCAGTGAGCAGAAAAGAAAGTGACTATAATGTTCAGTGTAATTATTGTTTCAAAGAATATTTTTCGTTAACTTTTCATTCAGTATCATACCACGTCTCCCATATTTCCACACATTTGTTGCTATTTCGATTGGCGCACGTGTTGCATATTTCTCTATAAATGAGCGCGTGTTTATTTTACTAATTTCGTGCAACATGTCCCAAAGTGTTTTATTGTAACCATTTTTCTAACGCCACATGAAAATACTGTGCCCACCCGACGAAGGAAAATACATACTTTAAAAAAAAATGAAGTGTTTTTTAACAGTTCATTAATTGTGTAGGTCAGTGGATCTCAGCGTGGTACATATGGTAAAGTACCTTTTCTCCAGCTAACAGCGACTGTGAGTGGGGCCCACAGGTGAATGAGGCTCAGAAGGGGGGACCATGTGCACACAAAAAAAAAGGGTGAGAACCCCTGGTCAGGTACAACACTGAGGGACAGTTGAGACGGTTTGAGATATACTTTTAGGAAATAGCATTGTGAGTAAACTGTATATTGTGTTTATGTGATAAAAAAAAAAAAAATATATATATATGCATGCATCCTGTAGTCCCCTCGGGGATTCGGTGGGGGTTGGGGTGTGGGGGTGTCGTCTGTGAGGCGGCAAAGAAAGAATAAGATTACTGTTCCCTCAGGCATGTCGTAGAAGGCAACTAACATGTGGTTTTTCCCTGGGACTGGCAACCTCATCATATCAAACAAACTGCTACAGGAAAGACCGCTGCAGGAACATGTGCTTTGATGCGGGCGCCATGCAAAAAGGGGGGGGGGGCAGCTACAGTTGTGGCTTCATAAGGAGCTAAACAGATAATGATAATAGGTGCATTTATGTACTTATCTGTTTATCTGTGTATGCGTATATTATGCGTCGTGCACGTGCAAGCACGGTACACACCGCGTATTGATTTTCTGATATTTTGGGTACAGGCTGAATGTGTTGCTGGACTACTTAATGCGGTTAGTCGTTCGTCATCCAGGCTTCGACTGATGGTGTTATGTACCAATGTTGGAAATGTTGACCGATAAATTACGATTCATCATCATCACCCTTCGGTTTCCCAAGGATCATAAGCCTTCAGCAAACGTGCCAAGTCTTCCTGTCACGTGCCATCCGCCCAAGGTCTTTCCATGTCTTCTCCATCCCCTTCGTGTCTGTCCCCAGTTGTCTTCACCATGTGTTCCTTGGTCTTCCTCTACCTCCCTTTACCCTGGAGGATTCTAGAGCATGGACTGCCTTCTAGTCCCATCAGCAGGTTTCCCCAGTGTGTACCCAATCCATCTCCAACGTCTTCCTCTCATCTCTTGTTCCACTGGCACTTGAGTGGTTCTTGTCATCACTTCCACGTCAGTGATCTTGTCATACTATTTCAGTCTTACTATTCAACACGAGCACCCATTTACGAAAGTCTGTAGCATCTTGGTTGTTGTTTTTGTTGTTCTCCATGTTTCAGAGCCATACGATAACACTGACTTGACATTTGAGTTGAAGGTTGAGATTTTTGTGTTGGACTGTATTTCTTTTGATCTCCATACATTTCGTAATGCAATGAAAGCACATCTTGCCTTTTGTATTGTTATTTTCATATCACTGTCTTCCCTCCAACATTGTCTATATTACTGCAAAATTATATTTCTGGTTCTACATCATGAAGGGTTGTTTCTTCATGTCCCTACAGGGTGGGATAGCCGACTTCATGCCCAACCCTCCTTAGTCGCTTTATAGGAAATGCATGGTTGTTTACAGTGTTACTGTTAATTGCCCCCGTTGGGGCCCTGTTAACACGCAGGTGCGAACATGTTTTTTAAAACTGTAATCTAATTCTGACCGTTTGAATCCATCGAAACGAAATGGTCTGAACTTAACTAAAAGATTTATCCACCATGCAGAGGTGAACTTAACTAAAAGATTTATCCACCATGCAGAGGTGAACTTAACTAAAAGATTTATCCCACATGCAGAGGTGAACTTAACTAAAATATTTATCCACCATGCAGAGGTGGACATAACTAAAAGATTGATCACCCAATCAGAGGTTAGAGATTTAAGTCCCCATGCAGAGGTTAGATCCAGCGTGAACCCCTCTGCTCTATGGGTCCTTGGGCAGTGCCCGAAATGCCCAACGCCCAGTCAACCAAATTGGGACTTGAACTGTTTTATAATGGGTATAATGTACAGGATGGTTGAAAAGTAATTCCATCGCTTTTAATGTTTATATCCTCACTTGTATGTATCAGATATAGGTAACGTAGGCTAAGTTGTTTGTATGCATACCGCCATCTGTTGGTATCCGGGTGTTTGAAAATCAGGTCGACCAGATAGACGGGTTGAACCTGTTGTGTTTTATAATCCAACTCCTACAAGTTCACCCACGACAGATGCATTATTATATGCATAAACAAGTTGTCTCCCTTCGCATAGAGTGTAGACATTAATGGGAGATAATCGATCTTTTCACGGGCAGTGTGGTGATTTCATTATTTAAGCACCCTTTTATTGTTGCAGGACTGCAGTTTGTACCTACTTGCTGAGTATGGCGAGATAGATACTTGGACTTGAACTTTTTTATGTCGTTCATCATCCAGGCTTCGACTGACGTTGTTATGTACCAATGTTGGAAATGTTGACCGATAAATTGCGATTCATCATCATCACCCTTTGGTTCACTAATTAAATGTTTTATAATGATACAGGGTGATTGAAAAGTTATTCAATATTTTACCTTTTTGTATCATTTTTGTAATCTTCATTTTTTACACGAAACAAATGTCAAATCAAGTAGCAGCAACTGTCATTTGGCTACGTGTTTTTGAAATAAATATTTTCATTTCCAGAAACAAAATGATATAAAATAAAATCTGAGATGGTTAATAGACTCATTAGTGCACTGGCTTCCCATCGTGGCGGTCCAAGGTTCGATCCCCAGTTGAGATGAGATTTTCTTTTAGACCGCAAACGGCTCCGGGGTCGACCCAGCCTCATGATTTGGGTACCAGAGTAACTCTGGGAAGGTTAAAGGCGGCCGGCGTGATGCTGACCACATCACCCCTAGTTTGCCGTATGATCAATGTTACGTGATGATGCTACTAGTTGTCTGTTGATCTGTGTGTTAGTGTGGTTTAGTTTAGTACTTGTATGATATTGATGTAAATATATTAACTGCGTCTCGGGTCGTTGTGATCTCGTTGTCTAGGTGTTTCATTTTTCACACGCCAACACAAAAATCTGGCTTCATTGTCTTTGGAATCGATTCTAAATAAATTTGTAGCATTCATTTCATCTTCCCTGCTTATGCATTTGTGGAACTTGTTACTACATTTTCAAATTCAATTTGATACAACATATGAACTGTAAACATCAATGCCGCAGTCCATGTAATATTTCGACTCAATTTAATTTACCACATGACGATTAAACATAATGGAAATACATTACTTATAAAGACACATGTCCGATTCAATGTCAATACTCGATTCACTATTATCGTCCTTGTGTGTTTAAGTATCAGCTACCATATTCATTTCATTTATTTTTATTCTGAGTTCGTTACCTTTAAGTTCAGTCTGAACACAATATTATCTATGTTCGCCCTTTTAAAACGTACTCAATGTTTATACATCCTTCTATGCTCCGAAGGGATCAATAAATGTGTATTCACACAATCTTCATTATGTATTTAGTTCACCTACAACAGGGGTGGTTGAAGGTAGTCGATACTCAACGCTTCTCGACATTGACACGAATTATTCGAGGTTACTAACCTTAGTGATAAGTCTAACCCACATTCCTGGCAATGTTAGCCGTATTTCAATTCCACTTGATTATTTCACTTGAAGCATATTCGTAACGAAATCTCAGTTCCAGAGTCAAGTCAGACTCCTGTTTAGTGATAAATCTATCACACATTCCTGGCAATCTTAGCCGTATTTATTCCAGTAGAATACTTTCTACCTTTTCCCAGTCCTTTGGACACATTTTATTTCTGGCAATCTTAGCCGTATTTATTTCAGTAGAATACTTTCTACACTTTCTAAGTCCATCGGAGACATTTTGAATTCAGTGGACACAGCCACATTTGGACGAACACTTTCCCAGTCCAGCGGACACAGCCACCTTGGACGAACACTTTGGAATCTCTCCTCGAAAACAAAACTTTCGTCATCCCTCACTACGTCGATACGCCAGATCCTAAACTCAATATTCTGCGTTTATGTGAGGCATATCGTGGTGCGAAGCAAATCTTCAAAATTATTCTCACCCCATGATGTGCACTCAACAGTCAAGAAAAAATGGGCCTAAAACCATATTCCGAATATACTTTTTACTCCTAGCTTGGGATTAGATGTGACGTTTCTTTAAATGCAATTCAAGATAGAGAAACTGGAGCTCATGACTTCAACTCAACACGTTTCAGAATTCCAGAAAAGCCACAGGAAAAGCCTAGATCTACAGTGTAGATAATACCAAGGAACATTCAATTTGATATTGGCGACTGCAAAAGAGCGAAAGGTTAGCAGCCCTAGTTAAACAACAACAATATGCCTCTGGGCATGTAACTGGATCCTTTATCTTACCTAATAGACTGACGCCTGTTCGCTATGAAGTCATATACAGGCATACCTCGCTTTATTGCGCTTCGCAGATATTGCGCTTTTTTTTCTTCAAATTATTCATGTTTATTTATTAGAACGTGCCTTCTTCCGATAGATTTTGGCTCTCCACCAGCAAAAAGATTACGATTCGCTGAAGGCTCAGATGATCAAGATTAGCATTTTTTTTAAAGCAATAAAGTGTTTAATTTTACTGTACATTGTTCTTTTTAGACCTAACGCTATTGCGCACTTAATAGACATAGCGCGAACATGATTTTACGCTTTTATATGCACTGGGAAGCAAAAGAAAATGGGCGTGACCCGCTTTATTGCGATATTCTCTTAATTGCGGTGGTCTGGAACCGAACCCGCAATATCTCCGAGGTATGCCTGTATGTTGAACCAGCCGGAACTCACTTTGATCTGTTATGGTCATGTAATATAGCATTCTGCGTAATAAAATGACTCGCTTTGACTTTTGTTTCATAGAAATTATTTGAATAGGAATGGAACAATTAAAATTAAAAATAGATATTAACATTTCAGTCGCCGTGTCCAGTCAAAACAACTTGCTATAATATGTATTATCTACACTGGTTGGACACATTTAAAAAAAAAAGGGGGGGGGGGGGAGGTAAATTATTATTATGCGTATTCATCATCATTATCTTGAAATAATTGTCACTGTATAGAATGCCATCCTGTAATAATCGACGCATCGGTGCACGCGGCAAATGGTTAAAATGTGCGCAAGAGAGAGAGAGAGAAAGAGAGAGAGAGAGAGAGAGAGAGAGAGAGAGAGAGAGAGAGAGAGAGAGAGAGAGAGAGAGAGAGAGAGCGCTGTAAGTACCCGGCCTTGGCCGGGTTTTCTAGTATCGGTTTATGAAAATGTAAAAATTAAACGATGATATTTTTTAATAAATGTATATTCTTTGTTCTTTTAATTCACGTAAGTTACTTGTATAATTATGAAAATACATACCGTATGTGACATTAATATGTTTTGTAAATAGACAAACTAGAATTAGAAAGTCAGGTACCGTAATTATAATTGTTTCCAGCCTTGCCAGTCAGGGGCTTACTTAAAAGCATTTGGCACACGGGGTGGATCCTTTCATTGACAACACCCCCATAAGGAAAGTTACTTGCAAATAGATGTTTAAACAGTATAGTACTGTTATAATAGTGTCCGAAGGCACCCACCCCCGCCTGGCCGTCACCCGGGGTGGACCATCCTCTTGAATCCCCCAATTGCCAATTGAAAAAAAAAAAAATCACATCCATTGAAGTGGAAGGCCGAAAAGAAGACACATGAAACATCACGGCAGATACACGCAAGCATATCTTCTTCTTTGTTCACCCGCAGACGTCAACTTGAAAAAGTTCAAAGAAAGCTGTTCTTTCTCTCAATACCAGGAACGTTTTCTATCATTTCAGGGAAGCACTGTTGTTTCCAAGTTGGTAGCTTGCATGCAGTACATATGGGCGTAGCTGTTGATATTGCGTTTATGGGGTCTGCTCTCATCTTTGATTTGACTGTCTCTACAAAGTTGCTTCGCTTCAGTCTTCCCCTTCCGTCCGTTTATTCTCTGGTGCATTGGGTGGTCTATAAGCCTCCTGAATTTCTCGGCTTGTTGCTGGGCTCTGCTATCTCTTCTATCCTCCATAGGCTGGAGGTGAGTAATCTTTTCCAACTCTTCAGCGGGTGTTGATTTCATGCCCCCTGTTATGATTCTCAATGCTTGGTTTTGGGTTCTGTTTATTTTGTCAAAGTTCGACTTAGCTGCCGTTGACCATGCTGCAATGCCATATTCTAAAACTGGTCTCTCTCCTCCAGTATATAGCTTCTTTAGTACTCTCTCGTCTGCTCCCCAACCCGTGCCAGCAAGTTTTTTTTCAGGATTGTCATTCTCTGCCTTGCTCTTGTCCTGTTTCTTTCAATCTGGGTTTTCCAAGTCAAGTGGCGATCAAAGGTAATGCCTAGGTAACACAAGCATATAAGGGTGATTGAAAAGCCACTTTCGATTTTTTACATTTGAATATCCTCTCTTCTATCCATTGGATATACAGATTGTTCTTAACTTACGACGTGTCCGTCGTACGACCATTCGTATTTACGATGAGCATCGCATTATTCCTATCACATTATGTTTCTGTCGTAAACTTTATTTATTTGCTTATATTCATTATTACTGTAAAATAATGTTATGTTTTAATTTGTACATTGCATTGTTTCACTATAAACAAAGGGTACAGTTAGTTTTAAAAATATAGCAAAACAAACTTCCATATTTTATCATTCAGTGTTAAGTGTTAACATATCCATAAGGTTCATATAGATTAAAGTGATTTCCAACTTACGAACATATCGACTTTCGACGAGGTTGGAATAGAATCACGTCGTAAATCGAAGACAGTCTGTAAATGAAATTAACGTCCAAACAAGGAGAAGTGACTGCCATTTGACAAATAAGTTTAATTGTTTTGTTTTTCTTTCCCGGCAAATAAGTTGAATTGCTCTCCACATGTAAGCCTACCTTGCCGTGGTTGGAGAGCTTGAGCGCCTCAATGATCCCGGGAGCTATGCCGGCGGGAGTTTTACTCCTGGCAGGGTCACCCAAGCCGGACAGGTCCTGGGTGAGGGGCCAGACTAAATGGGCTGAGGAGTGGGTGGAACCCTATAGGCGTAGATGCAGAACCCACCGGCGAGTGGTACATGCTCTGGTCTGCACCAATCCACCCCCACTTCATGGGTTAAATGCTTTCTTGCCTCATTCTTCACTGTTTGTCGTCTATCACGCCCATGGCGACCGTTGCCTCAATTGGCTGTGTGTGGTGTACCCGGAAACGGGGCCTCCCAGTACTGAGGCAAAGTTAAGTCCCCGATGTCACTTATCGGTGCAGAATTGAGAGAGATGGCTGAGCATCACAATCCCTCCTGTGTTGCAGCATGATGAGAACCCAGCATTGCACACTGAGCTTGGGGGGATCACTTGGGCACCAGACTTAATACTGGCTCTTGACTGGATGGCCGCATGCAGGAGATTTCTACAATGGAGGGTTGGCAGGTGGTGGGTATCGGGAAGTGGCTCTGTGCAGGACGTGAGGATTCCTTGGGAGAGCCCAGAACCAGAGCACAGCATTGTGCAAGCTCTGCATAGTTGGAGAGCCCCCTGGATGACGGGGAATGCACAGTGTGCTACCCCACCTATCCCCAACTGCTAACTTAGAACCAGAAGTGGGGTCCTCTGTATGCGTGCCAGGCCAGGATAAAATGCCTGGGAAAGAGACTGGAGCTCAGAACTCCCTAACTCAAAGTTGCAGGATGGCAGAAAAGCCACGGGAAAGACAGGGCTATTTGAAGATAACGCAACCATATTTTCACCATACGAGCTCGGACGCCGCCTCGGTAAACAAGGTCCGCGCAGAGCAGTGACACCCCCAGGCTGCTTGCGAATAGTCTACTACTGGGAACATAAACAGATTAGGGATGAGCCCACTCTCCCGTTGAACAGGTGCTAAAGTCGTAGATACTGGGCCAGAAGGCGCACCGGAAACCACAGTATCATGCAACTCGCTTTTTTTTTTTTTTTTTTTTTTTCTATGGAGAGTACACCGTCAAATAAATCTCGTTCTGGTGCTCGCCCTGTGGAGCTCCACCAGGCAGGTGCAGTGCCGGGCTCTGAGCCTCGACAGAGCCCACCCTCAGCTACTGGAGGACCCTCTAGACCGTCTTGTGGAGTCAACAGACGGCGGAGGAGAACTACTGACCAAAACAAAACAGAAAAAGAGAAACCCAGAGTGCCACTTGTCATGATGCACTGGAATGCAGAGGGAGTGAACAGCAAGCAGGCTGGATACAGCAAAAAGACAGAGCTGGAAAACATCTTGTATGAGAAGCAAGTCAGTGTTTGCTGTATCCAAGAGACTCACTTGAAAGCAGATCAAACCTTTAAAATAAGGGGATATCAATGCTTCAGATCCGACAGACAAGATAGACGAAAAGGAGGAGTACTTACTCTTGTAAGGAATAACATTCCTGCACACGAAAGGAAAACCTTCATGGATGGAGCAGAATATCAGCTGCTGCAGATAAAGGTAGACAAGATGGAAATAGAACTCCTGAACTATTACTGTCCGAACAACAAACCCCTGAGTCTCAGCTCTATACAGGTACCAGCCACCAACTTTATAGCAGTTGGAGACTTTAATAGCCACTCCCAGAGCTGGGGCTATAACCATCTGGATCACAGAGGTGAAGAGGTTGAAACTTGGCAAGATGATCACTCCCTAATCCTAGTCAATAATGCCACAGATACTCCTACCTTCTACTCCAGAGGATGGCACACAACCTCAACACCAGATCTTGCCTTCTCCACACCAGATATAGCTGGATCTATTAGTAGAGAAGTAGGAGACCAACTAGGGGGAAGCGACCATCGCCCAATCTTTCTTACTGTCCAGAGTGCAACTCTCAGTACAGGCCCAGCCATTACAAGATGGAACTACAAAAAAGCCAACTGGGGTTTATTCAGGCATCAGGTGAACACGCTGCTGTCTACCCTCAAGGTACAGAACAGAGACATTAATGAAGTGGTAAAAGACTTCAACAGATGCATACTACAAGCTGCAAAAGAAACCATTCCCAAAGGATGCCGGCGTAACTACATACCATACTGGTCCAGCACACTCCAAGAACGTCAGGAAGCTATGGACAAGGCTAGAAAGGACGCAGAGTCTCAGCCTTCACTTGAAACTCACAACAAATGGAAAAAGGCTGTAGCAGAGTTTCAGAGAACAAAGCTAGAAGAAAAGCGGAAAAGCTGGAGAACTAAAACGGCATCGCTGAACCTTGAGAAAGACGGCAGGAAACTTTGGAGATTAGTCAAGTCTCTAAATGAAGAGCATTCCTCACCAAGGCAGACTATCACATTGGATGAAGGTGGCAAACTTTTCAGAGGAAAACAAGCTGCAGACTTGTTTGCTAGAAGATACAGTTCAGAAAGCAACTTACCCATTAACATAGACCATCAGAGAGAGATAAGAAAAGAAATACTGGCAACCATGGGACAGACAGATACTCCTGCCCCAATGAGGGAACCCATCACACTAGGAGAACTACAGAAGGCTATTTCCAAGCTTAAGTTTCAAAAGTCACACGGCCCAGACAAAATCAGCAACGAAATGCTAGTAAATCTGAGCTCAGCAGCAAAGACAAAACTGCTTGAGATATTCAACCACAGCTGGTTGAAAGGAACGGTACCCCAAGTATGGAGAGAAGCCATCACAATACCCATACTAAAGAAAGGGAAATGTAAGACCGAGGCTGCAAGTTACCGGCCAATCAGTCTCACAAGCTGTGTTGGGAAGACTATGGAGCGAATAGTCAACCACAGATTGAAATGGTATTTAGAGTCTGAGCAGATCCTGGTGCCGGAACAAGCTGGATTTAGAGAATGCTACAGTATAGAAGACCAAGTTACTTACTTGTCTCAAGCAATAGAAGATGCCTTCCAGGAGAAGAAAAAGGTCCTAACGATCTGGGTCGACTTCAAGCAGGCCTTTGACAAGGTGTGGAAAGATGGCCTCATTGCAAAACTTAGGAGAAGTGGAATCCAAGGCAACATGATGAAATGGATCCAGTCATACTTGCATAACAGGAGAACTAGAGTCACTCTTGACGGTCTGCAGAGCAGAAAAGTGTTGCTCCATCAGGGGGTACCTCAAGGAGGAGTAATTTCCCCAACACTCTTCCTTGTTTACATCAATGACCTGGTGAAAGATCTCCCTGCAGGAGTTAAAGCTGCCTTATATGCAGATGACCTAGTACTCTGGTGCGCTGATGAAAATGTCACCACAGCAAATTATAGAATGCAGCGGGCAGCAGACATGCTAGTGTCATGGGCAGAGAAATGGCTTATCACAATAAACACAGACAAAACCTCCACAACACTGTTTTCTCCCTCGCCCCCAAGGACAAATCAGCTAACATACACCTAGGGACAACCGTGATCAAGGAAGAAAGCTACCCCACCTATCTTGGGGTGACATTTGACCAAAGGCTTACATGGAATAAGCATATTGAAAATGCAGAAGGAAAGGCCCGAAGACGACTAGGCATACTCAGAAAATTAGCAGGGACCAACTGGGGAGCAAATGAACGAAATCTAAAGAAGATTTATAATGGAGTAATAAGACCACACTTAGAGTTTAGCTCAGCAGCATGGTCATCAGCTGCTAACTCGCATCTGCAGTCCTTTGGACAAGGTGCAAAATCAAGCTCTCAGGCTCATTACAGGAGCCATGAAAACTACACCAATAACAGAGATGCAGAAGGTTGCTGGATTACAGACATTGTCCCATAGAAGAGACACAAAAACCATGATCCAGATGGAAAAGTACAACAGTATGCCAATGCACCCAATGAAGGCAAGACTAGATGATCTGGCATTGGGACGTCTAAAGCGTAGCAGCTTTGTGCATCGGGGGAAAAGACTTATAAGACAGCATCAAGAAGACCTATCCATGAAGACAACACCACTGAAGCCCACCCTATACCCTGTACCATGGGAGCAGGCCAGCAGTGCCCTCCAAATTAATACAACAGTCAGTGGTCTCACAAGTGGATGTGAGTATAATGATCTGCAAAAACGAACTGCTACATTGAGTATGATCCAAGAAAGCTATCCCGATCAATCATGGATACATGCCTATACAGATGGATCAGCAACTAATGCTGTTAGGAATGGAGGTGCCGGTATCTTTATCTCATATCCTGACAACCACTATGAGACTAGGCACATTCCCACTGGTAAATTCTGTTCCAACTATACAGCTGAGGTTCAAGCTCTAGAGCAAGCTGCAAGTATGATTTATAACACCAACTCTGACTGCCACCAGGTAGTCATCCTCACAGATGCACTGTCTGTCCTGCAAGCTCTCAAGGGTGGTAAACTCCCGCATCTGAGAAATGAACTAAACAAGGTAGCTGCCAAAAAGAGAACCATACTTCAGTGGGTACCATCTCATTGTGGTGTACCCGGAAATGAAAAGGCAGATAAACTTGCAAAAAAGGGAGGAGAATGTGAACAAGAAGATAATGAAGTCACATACTTTGAGAAAAAGAGAGCTATCCAGACTATCAGAAGAGAACAGAACCAACCCAAAGACGACTATCACACTCTCGACCGGCAGGGACAGACAACTTTTTTTCGACTCAGGACAGGGCATAACAAACTGAATAAACACATGCACAAGCTACGATTGTCTGCTTCACCACTGTGCACATGTGGATTAAACGAACAAACTGCTGAGCATGTTCCACAGGACTGTCCTCTGTATGACCAGTTAAGAAAGATATACTGGCCCAATGACTCAACACTAAACTCAAAGCTATATGGAGTTAAAGAGGAACTTCAAACAACAGTCGAATTCATCATGAGAACTCGTCTGACGGTGTAATCATCAAAGATGCGATCGCAAGAAGAAGAAGAAGTTGAATTGTTTTTCTTTCCCGGCAAATAAGGTTAATTGTGTTTCTTTCCCAGCAAATAAGTTTAATTGTGTTTCTTTCCCTGCAAATTAGGTTAACTGTGTTTATTTCCCGGCAAATAAATTTAATTGTGTTTCTTTCCCAGCAAATACGTTTAATTGTGTTTCTTTCCCAGCAAATAAGTTTAATTGTGTTTCTTTCCCAGCAAATAAGTTGAATTGTTTCTCTTTCCCGGCAAATAAGTTGAATTGTTTCTCTTTCTCGGCAAATAAGTTGAATTGTGTTTCTTTCCCAGCACATAAGTTTAATTGTGTTTCTTTCCCGGCAAATAAGGTTAATTCGTGTTTCTTTCCCGGCAAATAAGGTTAATTGTGTTTCTTTCCCAGCAAATAAGGTTAATTCGTGTTTCTTTCCCGGCAAATAAGGTTAATTGTGTGTTTCTTTCCCGGCAAATAAGGTTAATTGTGTTTCTTTCCCAGCAACTAAGTGTAATTGTGTTTCTTTTCAGGCAAATAAGTTTTTTTTTTCATTCCCAGCAAATAAGTTTAATTGTGTTTCTTTCCCAGCACATAAGTTTAATTGTGTTTCTTTCCCGGCAAATAAGGTTAATTGTGTTTCTTTCCCGGCAAATAAGGTTAATTGTGTTTCTTTCCCAGCACATAATTTTAATTGTGTTTCTTTCCCAGCACATAAGTTTAATTGTGTTTCTTTCCCAGCAAATAAGGTTAATTGGTGTTTCTTTCCCATCAAATAAGGTTAATTGTGTTTCTTTCCCGGCAAATAAGTTTAATTGTGTTTCTTTCCCAGCAAATAAGGTTAATTGTGTTTCTTTCCCGGCAAATAAGGTTAATTGTGTGTTTCTTTCCGGGCAAATAAGGTTAATTGTGTATCTTTCCGGGCAAATAAGGTTAATTGTGTTTCTTTCCCAGCAGCTAAGTGTAATTGTGTTTCTTTCCAGGCAAATAAGTTTTTTTTTTCATTCCCAGCAAACAAGTTTAATTGTGTTTCTTTCCCGGAAAATAAGGTTAATTGTGTGTTTCTTTCCCGGCAAATAAGTTTAATTGTGTTTCTTTCCCGGCAAATAAGGTTAATTGTGTTTCTTTCCCAGCAAATAAGTTTAATTGTGTATCTTTCCCGGCAAATAAGGTTAATTGTGTTTCTTTGCCAGCAAATAAGGTTAATTGTGTTTCTTTCCCGGCAAATAAGAATTGTGTTTCTTTCCCAGCAAATAAGGTTAATTGTGTTTCTTTCCCGGCAAATAAGGTTAATTGTGTTTCTTTCCCAGCAAATAAGGTTAATTGTGTTTCTTTCCCGGCAAATAAGGTTAATTGTGTTTCTTTCCCAGCAAATAAGTGTAATTGTGTTTCTTTCCAGGCAAATAAGTTTGTTTTTTCTTTTTTTCATTCCCAGCAAATAAGTTTAATTGTTTCTTTCCCAGCAAATAAAGTTAATTGTGTTTCTTTCCCGGCAAATAAGTTTAATTGTGTTTCTTTCCCGGCAAATAAGGTTAATTGTGTTTCTTTCCCAGCAAATAAGTTTAATTGTGTTTCTTTCCCGGCAAATAAGTTGTTTTATTTCTTTCATTCCCAGCAAATAAGTTTAATTATTTTTCTTTCCCCAGCAAATAAGTTTTGTTTTGTTTTTCTTTTTCGGTAAATAAGTTTAATTTTTTCCCCCGTCAAATAAGCGTAATTGTTTTTCTTTCCCGGAAACAACTTACTTACTTAGTCGTTCCTCTTCTACCATGAGGTGTAGATGTTTGGAAGAGAGCGCCATACTATCCTATCGGCTGTCTTCCTCCTGGCCTGGTTCCATTCTAGTCCTCGGTCCTTAAAGATTGTTTTAATGTTGTCCTCCCAGTGGACTGGATCGTCCTGGGGTTCTGGATCCCTAGCTCTTATTGTCCAATGCTTGTGTTGGTCGCCGATTTTCTCCCATTCTGCAGACATGGCCAAACCATCTTAGTTGAGACTGTTCTACTTGGGTCTGCATGGGTTGGGTTTTGGCGAGGCGCGCTTCTTGCAATGGCGAGGCGGGTTTTTCAACCTAGACCCATGGTCCGTTTGTTATATTAGGGCACATGACTGTATATAAAAGACCTTTCGGTTTGTTTTTGTTAGAAGTTTGTCAATCTCTTCATTACCGAGAATGTTACAAGGAGATGGCATACATTAGATCACAAAACTTTAGAATCGTTGTCACAGTTGAATCGTTGATATAGTTTGACTTTTGTTTCTCTATGGAGATACAGATAGCCACAAGCTAACCACTGCGTTCTTTGAAAATATTCAAGCAGACGTCTGAGAGTGTATGAAGAAGAAGATACGTTCTTACCTCCCCGCGGTGTAGTCGTTTCAAAAGCTGTTTCTCAAACTGTCCGATGTGACTGACTGGTTTTGTGTGTGTGTTGTTTTTATATTATTTTTTAGTGTGTTGTGCCAGCGGTCGTTGTAGTATTCATCATCATCACCACCATGATCATAATTATTTTCTTTTGCGCTCCCAACAGCGCATGGTGGCGCAACTGCAGCTGAACCGCTTGCAGAAAACCTGCACCAAACATTCATATGCTTAATGCAGCAGTGATTTCTGTAGCGATTTGTGTTACACGATGAGGGTGCTAGCCCCAGGTTAACTTCATATTAGTCGCCCTGTACGACATGCATGAGGGTACAGGTAGTCCTGTTCTTTCTCTCAGAGACCTCCGAATACTACACGGGGCCCACGTCGCATGGCATTGACATTATCATCATGCAAAACAAATTGCTACACAAGGAGTGAAAAGGGAAAAACAAAATATGAATGATGATGACACTTGAGCGAACCCGGAACTCGGTAAACTCTTTGCCCTGAGAGGCATGCGCTATAACCACGTTTTCAATCAACAGAATATAAGGCATGTTAAAATCCTAACCTCAGCCTGTGTGAAAGGTGAATCTACTTTTTCTTGCTTGCTTACCCAGTCTTGGTTCATTAGGAAATGACTTTTCAGTAACCATGTAGAAGGATTGACATGTTATGACAAGATCACTAATGTTGAACTGATACATATAACCAGGCCAATACCAGTGTTTTAACTTTTGACTGGACGAGGTATCTCGTTTTCTTGTATTCGTGAGTCTAAGGCACAGCCGCAGTGACGTTTGCATCTGGACCTTTCCCGAGAAAATGACAAACCCTGTACCGCCTGCTCCAGGCTATGATGATTGTGTCTCCTTTGTAGGAGCCGAGATCTCGGCTGGAGATGGTTTGAAGATTATAAAAACCTAGAATGTTTCCGATTCACTTAGTGTAGCAGAATTGCTTCTTGTGTGCGTATGGTATTGTTGTTCTCAGAAATTCTGAGCTTTTTGATGAAGATAGTACGGAACACAGATCTAAAGCATCCGTAACTGTGTGTTTTTATTGTGTATTTATTTATTATTTTTTAAATTGTTGAATATATGTTTATATAAGTTTATATAAGTTTAAGGCATATGAGAAATATTTTTTTCCATATGCGTTGTAAGCTCATATAGACTCTTCTGGCTTTATAGAATAATAAGGCTGTTCAGCGTTTTCGATCCTCTATCACGATGGTACACTCAGATAACATACATCCGGTCTGTTTATTATGTTTTCTCCTGTTTGTAGCGTATCGTCCCCTATGCGTATTTAAATGTAAGTGTCGTGTTTGTCCTGAAATTTATGTTTTTTGTTTTTTTTTTAAACATGGTACACAAACAGCTAAGATATTCTGACACCATTGTTGGCATCAAGAAAACAGATCATCTTATGGAGATAATTCATTGAACCGTTAAGATAAACAAGCAGGGGCTAACGTAGAAGTCACTTCAAGGCATGGCAATACCCATCTCCCGTGAAAAAGTTTAAAGATTTCTACAGTTAGCTACGTATTACGACATAGCACTGTAGTAGTTGGATTCTGGAGCAACATTTTTTAAGGATGTTTTTTTTAGCGAAATCAGAAGAACAAAAGCACAAACATTTCGGTCAAAGAATCCTACCAGTTAACCCCCCCCCCCCCCCCCCCCAAAAAAAAAAACAACAACAAAAACGCGCAAACACGAAAGCGGTAGGAATTTGTGAAAAGAAGAAATGAAATGTGCTTTCTGTTCGTAGGTATTCTTTACTTTACTTATTTGAGCTTTTTTTCTGTTTACTAACGCCGTCATTCTTTCTGTTTGGTACGACGTTATTATTGATGCGGAACATACGGTTTTTTACATTTGGAAATACAAAATTAGTGATTGCCTCTTTAAATTGTCGGGGTCGTTCGCGGGTCCTGTATACCGTAGTTGTGTAGGATTCATGACAGTGACCTCAGCCAATGATGCACTTTTTTGGGGTTCAAAATTGGCTGTGCGTCCTTTCAAGATTTACTTTCACAACAAGGTGATGGTGCCGTTAGGATAGTCCTCGGTCCGATTCTCGGTAAGCCTATCACTTATATTTATGTTGTGTTGACTGATGTCCTGTTTTATGTCCAAGGAGTGCCATTTAATTAATTACCTGTATTTGTTTACATTTGGACATGCAAGGGTACGCGGTAATGGTAGAGCTGACGGAGTACCTTCGAGATCTCCCAAAGCGGGACTCTGGATATGGATAAGTGGGAGATACTAAGGTCAATTAATACTCGCCTGTTAGAGAACGACACTGGAGTCGATGGATCAAGGCTAAGATTGCTTACATTTGGAATCAAACGTAAGACTAGCAGGGATGGACGTATGAGAGGATGCATCCGGCGTGTATACCAACCAGCGCGCATCAGGAACACTTAGCATCCATACTATTCGATATTTGCCGAGGGAGACTGAGCAGCTATGGGTTTGCCTGGAGTGCAGTGGCGTATATTCTGCTCAACAATAACTTGCTCCTGAACGTAACCAACGAACCTTATGTCTAGGTTGAACAGAGCGCGCCTCGCCAAAACGAGGCGAAACTCCTATGTAAAAAAAAAATAATGTGGAACTGGTGAACAAAAACCAGACAAACACCACTGGAACAAGAGGTAAGGAGAAGCTGCGGACGTTGAATTAGACACACATTAAGATAGATAACATTACAAGGCAGTCCCGTTCTGGAATTCACAGGGAAACAGAAATAAAGCATGCGTTTTGCCCACGGCGAATAGAACTTCAGAAAGACATGATTGTATAAAGAAGACATGGAAATATATTGAACGGATGGTACAAGACAGAAAGCCATGGTGTGTTTCGTTTTTAATAATATGTGCTGCACAGAACTGAAGGATATTGACTAAATGTTGTTAAGCGGCGTGAGGAGAATCATTTTTGTCGTGTGTGAGATGTGTTTGTTAACTTGGCTACAAATATGTTTTGTTTATTCAGGATTTCTATAGCATTATCTGCCCACATTCATCTCGGGCATCCCTGATTGCCTTGTAACCAAATTACTGCTTTTGAATAAGAGCAAGAAACTGGGTATCTGATATACATGGTGAACCATAAGTACCTTACCTTTTTGCTGAAAACGTGCGGCTTTAATATTTTACGATATATGTAAATGAAATACACCATGACAGTTACACTAAAATTATTTATTAATAATAATAAACATTTTTAGTATTCAAAATAGTGTCCTTGAGTGTTCTTACAGAAAGTCGGCCTTCTTCGAAAATATCCACGAACTCTTAGACACGAATCGTGGCCATTTCTTTGACACTCCTCTGTTATTCCTATTTTGAGATCCTCAAACATTTTAAGTTTCCGATCATATACCTTGTCCTTTAAACATCCCCATAAAAAATGATCTGCTGGAGCTAACTCAGGAGATCTCGCAGGCCATTCAATTGGGCCCTGTCTTCCTGTCCACCTGTAAGGGAATTTTTCATAACGAAAATGTATGACAATAAAGAAATAATAGCCTGCCAAAAAAAAAAAAAAAAAAAGAATAGAAGAGGTAGACATAGTGTACTTGAAAGTTTAGGATATCCTAAAAAAAAAATGATTAGGATAATCTACAATGCATTTTTTCCTACATAATTTTTTTGAAAAGGTAAGTGACTTATATAGCTCACCTTGTGGAATCTAGGACATAAAGAATAAAAAAATCAATTTGTTGTTGCCCTACAAGACGCCACTAGGCGTGATGGCCACTGACTGCTTTGACGGTCGGCGGCTAAGGATCAAAGAAGAAGACAACTGAAATGATAAGCAGAAAACAAAGTAAAGAATAAGAAGAAGAAGAATGATATAGCCTTCAAATTACAAATAAAACGTCGATGAGCTCGGATGTCTAGCCTTCTTCAGATAAGGCCAAACAAAAAATGGGAGGTCCCGTGTGCAACTTGCGCACGTTAAAAATCCATTCGCAGTTGCAAATCGTAAAGAGTAGGCCAGACGGCCGCTGCTTTGGCAAAATTAAAAAATTAAGGAAACCTACCCACCACAACCATATTTATAGAATGTGTGAGTCCTATATACACACACATTGGGATCCTCGCAGGTGCTATGGAGTTCGTGCACTGTGCTGAGATCCTCCTTTTGTAATCTAAGGGAGGAGATCGGGACACTGATAGAGTTTGCGAGGAAGATGGTCCTTAAAACCACACCAAACCAAACCCGACCTCATTCCCTCCTATTTTCCCCAGGTCTGTTTTTGATCTTCAGTTTTCATGCAGTGCGTTCCATTCCTATACGTGTCCACCTTTCACATGCCTTGTAGTGTATCTATCGATTGCGTATTGATTTTTAATTGTATTAACAAGATATTTTAACACGGCGAAGTTTTCAGAGGGACAAACGACATTTCGGTGTAACCTTTTCATCACTTTAAATGGCGCACGACAGAAGATAATATCTTATTGCTGCCAGTTTACTGTATTGCTAGACTTTCATAAATGGGTATAAAGATAAAGGTTCACATAGCAGATACTGTCGTAGATGAGTGAAGAGGTCCAGTTTTTTTATGAAGTGAGATGACCAATTTCCTTCCTCACTACCTTTGCTTTCTCTATCCATTCCTCGCTGCCTTTACTTTCCCTATCTATTCATCACTGCCTTTACTTTCCGTTGAAAAAAAAATTATAAAAAAAAAAAACAAAAAAAACAAAAAAAACACACACACACACAAATAGTAATACGTCTTACAAGGAGAAGGACAAGAAAAACCTACGTTGCGGCCACAAGGCCTTCGTCAGGGACAGACAAACAAGAGACAGGAGGGAAAGAAAATGAGAATTAAGTAGAGAACATGAAACTATAAAAATAAGAGAAAAAAACTCCCTTAATATTAAGTCCAGTCACATGTGAAGCAAAGCAGGATGGCTGCCACTAAACCGGAAAGAGGAAGTTGACAGTACATAAAGATAAGAAATAATAAAAACAAGGACTGGAAAAGAGTGAGAAAAAAGTAATCAATAAATAATAAATAAAATAAATAAATAAAATATAAATAAATAAATAATAATAATAAATAAATTTGAAACAAATAAATAAAAAAATAAAAACTAAATAAAGAAATAAATAAAATAAAAAATAATAAAGGAAAAAAATAATTTAAAAAAAAAAAAATAAATAAATGAAAAAAAATAAAATAAAATAAAATAAATAAACAAATTAAAAAAATAAATAAATAAATAAATAAAATTATTAAATTTAAAAAAAAATAGTAATTTTAAAAAAAAAAAAAAAAGGGGTGATCGCATCAAAGTAGAAAGTCATAATACAACAGGGACTCGATAGAGAAAGGCGTCTCAGACAAAAGAATGTTGGGTATTCAAACCGTGTGGTTTGAGGCAACCCATAAGATGGATGAGGCGTTGTTCCTGGCGAAACCGACTGTTGGCGTCCGAGGAACAGTATCTGATGGCTGTCACCTGGATGTCAGTACTTTCCCTACCCATTCATCACTGCCTTTACTTTCCCTATCCATTCATCGCTGCCTTTACTTTCCCTATCTATTCATCACTGCCTTTACTTTCCCTACCCATTCATCACTGCCTTTGCTTTCCCTATCCATTCCTTATGGCCTTTGCATTCCCTACTTCAAGAGCGCTTACGCAGACTAGGAGGAGTGAAACGGCATGACAAGATGACAAACGTGGAACTGATAGAAAAAGCCAAACAAATCCAAGTCTAGCAGGCGGTGAGATGAAGACACTGACTTTGGATAGGTCACACGTTGGGGAAGACAGCTGATAGCATTACATGACAGTCCCTGGTCTGCAATACCCTGAATGAGAGAGATTGGAGGAGACCAGAAGATACACGAAGAAGAGAACTGATGACCAACATGACAGGATGAAGAAGGCCACCGAAGATCTTTAACGGATGGTACAGGATAGAAGATCTTTAACGGATGGTACAGGATAGAAGATCTTTAACGGATGGTACAGGATAGAAGATCTTTAACGGATGGTACAGGATAGAAGAACTTTAACGGATGGTACAGGATAGAAGATCTTTAACGGATGGTACAGGATAGAAGATCTTTAATGGATGGTACAGGATAGAAGAACTTGGCGTTGTTGAAAACTCATCTGATCTGAAAGATGTTGGTGATGATGATTGTTCTTATTCCTTATTTTGTTGTCTACTTATTTTGTTGTCCACTTATTTTGTCCACTTATTTTTTTGTCTACTTATTTTTTTTTGTCTTACTTTTTTTTTTGGTCTACTTATTATGTTGTCGAGATATTTTGTTGTCTACTTATTTTTGTGTCTACTTATTTTTGTATCTACTTATTTTTTTTTTGGTCAACTTATTCTGTTATTTACTAATTTTGTTGTCTACTTATTTAGTTGTCTGCTTATTTCTTTGGTCTACTTATTTTGATGTCTACTTATTTTTTTGGTCTACTTATTTTGTTGTCTACTTATTATTTCAGTTATTAGCTGCTTCTGCCGTTTAATAAAGAAAACTAAAACATCAGATTCATAATAAATATAAATATTTACATAAATTCAAATATGACATGAGACACTCTATATACACGCACACTTCACACACACACATTTGCTTATATTCCCGTCTTTAAAAAAAACAAAACAAAAAAAAAGCCATAACTACAATATCGGCTTTTGAAATAACTTGCAAAAAGGCATGCAGTGGTTTTGAATAAGTTCCTGTATCTGTGTTTACGATTGGTTGAATATGGGATCTTCCGTGGATGAAATGGCGTATGTTTGTGTTTGTATATATGTTATTGCCTTATTGATAATGCTGATAGTTCTGTCTAAGCTGGTTCTCAACGCGGTACATTGACCGTACTTTAGGAAAATTCGTGTTGGTTTGTATCCTGATTATTGTTGCGTTTGAACTGTTTTTGATGACGGAACGTGGTAAGTATCTTGTAATGGTGTATTATTTATTAAGTACACTGCAGTCAAACCGATGACATTATTATTTTTATTGTTACTGTATTATGCTGTGAAGCAAGTGGTAGAATACTTAGCAATATAAGCAGCGATTTAACGGAAGAACAAGGTTGGGAAAAAGTGCCTACATCGCGACTGTAAGTCTTCATTAAGATACGAGATGCACAAAAACTGAGACAGTGGATAACAAGTTAAACAAAAAATATAAAGGTTTCAACATAATGGAGATGTGAAGTAACGAAATAATGAGAACCGGAACTAAATGTTCTTGAAAAGCAGTAGAATCACCGCAGAAGCACTTTATAATTCACCACCTGCTTGTGTTAGAGCTTGTGTGTATGAATATCATGTACGTCTTATCGTATAACTTTATATTTTATTAGAACCGGGCTCCACGATAAGGAACTAATATGATGTGTACATTTTTTCTACTGTATGCTAATCGTTTTTTGAGACTTCTCAGTTACTTTTTACATATCTTTTCAGTTACGTTTTTCAGTCCCTCATTATTGAAGGAATAATAAATTTAACTGAAAAGATACGTTTTTCATACTCATACGGTAGCACTTTCAACTTTTTTCCCCTGCATAATTCCGTAGGTAGCAATTATATTTAAGAGTAAAAAGAAAACTGAAGCAGGAAAAAAGTAAGGGCAAGCAGCAGAGGATAAACAAAATTGGAAAGAGGTTGATGGAAAACATCACAGCTTAGAACAGATGCGAAAACATCTTCAGTTGAAAAGAGAGACAGAAACACCAGAAGAAATAGAAGAAATGCTAAAGGAGAGACGAAATAAATTTGACAAATAAAGATTAAACGGAAACAAGGAGAAAATCCTTATCGATGACTGTACCAAGGGCGCCCAAGAAGAGCTCTGGTTTTAACTATGCCTCTAATGTTGCTTTTGAAGCAAACACGTTGGTAGATACATGATCTATGGCACGGCTGTTTGCCAGCGATCTTTTAGTTATTTCCCCTTTTTTTTCCCGACCGCGCTATTTATAGCCCATTTGACAGAGGTCACGTGGTCAACTTCCTAATGGGAAAAACATGTGGCGATGTTTACTTTTGATAGGGCTTAATTAATGCTTTTAGGCTACTTTATTATTATAAATACCGACTTTAATTTTGCGTAAAGCTAGACTAGAAATGTTAGAGTAAATTTTAGAACAAGAACAAACATTTTATCACAATTAGAACAGAAGATATAATAGTCTGGAATAGTGTAAAATTTACGTTTTTTTTATATTTTGTTATGGTTTGTTTATAATGCAATTTTCACTAAATCGGTCACAATCAACATGTTTAACAAATTACATAAATCAAAAGTAGAAAACCTGCAGAAAATGGATATCAAAGTTTTGTTTTGGTTTCATGCGTCAAACATTAATTATTGAAACATTAAATTGCAAGTCCACATTTATTACCTTAAAATAACACACCCAATTGTCCCCAAAAACATGAGAGCTAACAGTTAACAATTATCTCAATCATACATCACGATGGTCATGTAAAAATGAGTATGGTCATGAGTAAAACGAAATGTTCAATTTAATAGATAAATAGGTGTATTTAATAAATACATCTATTAAATGATTTCCACACTCTGTTAATTCTGTCAATCTCAAGCAACAACTGCCATAATTTGCTCTAGCCCCAAAATTTCGCTCAATTATCATTCACACTTCCTTTTTTTTTAATAGGATGAATCTGTACATTCACAGATGGAGAAATTTGTAACAAATGAGTTTCCATTATAAATTTTAATTGTGAAGTTATATTTTTAATACCGCTGGCGCGTCTTTCAATTTTCAATCTTCTCTGTTTTCTCTCCTGTGCCCACGTAAGACCTACTGTTTCCTTCATGGCTATTGCTAATTTTTTGGATATTCTAACTCTGCTTTCAATGCCTGCTTTCCTGCAAATTTCCTGACGTGACGTTTCTGAACAGCGTTGTAGTTCATGTGCCTGCTGCAGGTCTAATGAATCAGTTGATGTTCCAGCAATATGTTTTCTAACAGTGTGAAGCAATTGAGATCGCTTACGTTTTGTTGGCGTTCTGGTGACTGATGTTTCTCTTCTATGTTTAATTAGTTTTTGTAGTACAATAGGCTGTCCTCTGGTTTTGCATTTTATGATATTACTTTTTGCTGTTTCTAGTTTTTTTCTAACAATGGATGTGAATAGGGGTTCTTCCTTTTGTGTTAGTGGTTGTGAAGGTGGCTTAGCAAGTAACTGTTGTACTGTGATGTCGCTTTTGAAGACAGGCGAGGTGGATGTACTTGTCGTATGTATAACTGACTTGGTAGGTGTAGATGTGGCAACAAAAACTGGCATGCTAGGGTGAGTAGTGTTATCCGCCTCCAAATGAATAATGGTATCGCCTTTAATGTGAGCTGGCACATCAACCTCCAGTTGAACAATATCATCACTAATGTGGGCAGGCACATCAACCTCCTACTGTACAGAGCTATCCTGACTACAGCTAACTGACTGACTACAGCTAACTGACTGACTACAACTAACTGACTGACTACAGCTAATTGACTGACAACAAACTAACTGACTGACTACAGCTAAATGACTGACTAGACATGGAGGGGTCAGAAAGAACATCACAGGGGATAGAGCAGCTTTTTGTTTTTAAAACACCAAAAGATGTCTTTGCAACATAATTGCACAGTTGACATTCACTTATAGTTAAATTATGGTTTTAGTCTCTCCAGATGTGCTGACTGTTTTCCGATAGTAACTTGGTTGTTTCAAGACACTTCTCATTATGCCTCCTTTTTGAGTTTTGTATTCGTAAGTAACACTTCTTACAAAATATAGTCGAATGCTGTGTGGGTTTATCATCTGATACGTTAATTCCAAACACAAAGAACAGATCATTAACGTAATTAGAACAGTTCAGTGCTTTCTGAATTGAACGTGTTGTTTTGGAAGTTAATGCTCTCTTGCCACAGGCTCTGCACAGTGCACTGGCACAATTCATATGATGCAAAACAGTATGTTCCATTTCGTTGTTATGTAGTATAGTTTACTTGTGTATGTATAAAGATAGAGGAATATTTGGGACTATCAAGTCTAACACCAGTATGTAGAATGCTTTATCTGTGAATGAAAGAAGATATACAAACAGTTACTTAGAATTCTTTGGCACCCGTCGTGTGCACAGGATTGTCTACCAAAGAACACTAATGGAACAGTCCTTATCTCACACACAATTAAAAAAAAAAAAATTCATATTATAAATACAAGATTAACAAGACTTGAAAGATAGAACAAAGTATGTGGAAGTAATCTATCTATAGATTTACATGTTTTCTGACGCTTATATACGTAGCTAAATATCATTATAAATGAATGAAAATGCAAAAACAGATGGTGCTTTACAAAAAGTTATTTTTTTACAACCTTATTTAAGATTTGCGAGTATCAGGAATGCGTTTACAGTAATTTAAATGCTATAAAATCTGGTGACAATATGCTTGTTCTTGTAATGCCAAACTCACAAAACTGACTACCACACATTCTCAAGATATGAAACCAAAAAAAAAAAGTATGTGGAAATAATCTTTAGCTTCCCTTCGAGAAGTCTTTATAATTATAAACTCAAACGAATGGGCCGATTTTTAGATATTAAATTAATAAAAAGATTACTTATTTTATGAATTTCCTGAAATGATGACGCTGTTTTCATAAGTCTGTAACTCCGTCAAAACTAATTTCAAACAAATAAAAATGCAATCAAAAATAGAGCACAGAACAAAGTTATAGTACACAAAAGAATTTTAGCGCTGTGTTTATCCAGAACGAGTGTGTAATGATTTATATTTTACTGATTTTACACACACACATCAGCTGATTTTCCCCGCCAAAAACTTAAATAGTCTTTTACGGTGCACACGAAAATTTTATACCCGGTGTCAGAATTCCGGTCACCGAAACTAAAAGAGCGCTCTGGTATAAGGCACAAACAGCCGTGTATATGGGCGCAGTGTGCAATGTCTTGACTTGGAAACAACCGGCTGGATTATGGTGCATGAATAGTAAAATTAGAACCCATCGCACAGACACCGAAATCCCTTTACATCTTAATGACTTTAAATCACTGTGAATAAATACATAGTTTTGGGACATGCGGGAAATTGCAAATCTGCGATTCAGATGACATCTGTGGGCTCTATAATAATAACAACAGAGCCAAATCTCATGCCAACTTTTAAAATAAAAGGACATGCGTGCATTTTAGCTGGCTATTGTTACCCTGTTCGTAAGAGGATCCAGCATTCTTACAAATGTATTGCTGAATTATCACAACAACGAAGCAGTGTTGAGATGGACTGACATCTAGCGTTGTGCAAGAACTGAATACCGACTATATGAAACATTTTTGAACAGCGCCACACAAAGTTAAGACAGCCATGATTTCAGAGTGTAATCCATGCAGAGAAAATGCAAGCAAATGCACTACAGCATCCGTTTTAACGCACCATCAGGCAACGGAGTCGCAGTGTTAATAGTCAGGCTGGAGTTTTGAAG
Organism: Oreohelix idahoensis; assembly: GCA_024509875.1. Taxonomy (NCBI): domain Eukaryota; kingdom Metazoa; phylum Mollusca; class Gastropoda; order Stylommatophora; family Oreohelicidae; genus Oreohelix; species Oreohelix idahoensis. The sequence continues at coordinate 290,487 of JAMPIV010013073.1, forward strand.
AAAAAAACACCAGATATATACTTTGCCAACTATTGACAGTAGGTTACAGACAATTTCAGAGAACACGTGGGTTATACGAAGTATTGCAGTATCCGCTACTTATATGCCACTGTGAAGACGGTTATCACCTCATCATCTACAAAACCGACGGGGAAAAGACTGTATCTGCCATGAACTTTCAAGTGTACAGTCCTATTGCAAGGAGAGACAATTATAGCCATTTACATTACTTCATACCGGATTTTAAATAAATTCTGGGTAGACGTGTTAGCTAAGATAGATACAGGACACCAGAGCTTCTTGCTTCGCAATCAGTAGATTTCTCTTTAGCTGTACATGCCTCTTCATCGACTGTTTGGAATGTCAGGTGTGGGACCGATATCCAGGTCCTTTTTTCCGTAATGTACATCAATGATGGCATTGGTCTCACTGGTATGCTGGAAGCTGACTTATATAGGTTCATTGAATTCTTGAATAACTTCCATCTTGCTGTCAAATGCACATATCGTATTTCTGTTGTATATGTCAACTTCCTTGACACTACTGTCACCATTACTTCTCTCAGCCTTAATACTTCATTGTCTGCTAATCTACCTCTTCTCACCATCAGTTTTGTTGAGACTCCTGACCATTCTCTCAAATTTTCCCCCTCCATCACTTGTGCCAAACGATAATAACTTTCTCAGCCAAGCATATGAAATATTAGACTTCTACCGTAGTAAACTATGTCTTGACAATGCTATCACCTTTGTCCTACAACGTATGCCGGCACGAGGCTTTCAACCCCATTCACAAAATCACTTCGGACAGAGTTAAGTTAATATTGACCCATCACCCTTCATAATGCTCCTGCTATGAAGATTTTTTTCCCGCCCTCTGCGTCTTCTCCTATCTGATCCAGCAACCCAGGAAGTCAGCAGGATGCACCGTTGGTGGCTTTTAGACGTGACAAGTGGTTAACGGGACATCTTAGTCCGTCACCGTTTGAATATGGACCATGGTAACCAATTTGGCACTATACAGTGCAGCCGGGTGCGATGTTAAACGAATTAATGTAATCCAGACATGTCAAGTAAAGAGGCAAGAGGTAGGCAAAAAAAAAAAAAAAAAAAAACACGGAGAAGAGAGCTGGAGACAGAAGTAACAATGAAGAGACTTATAAAGAACATGAGCTGATGGCACGTGACTGGAGGACTTGGCATGTGTTTGTTGAAGGCCATATGTTCCTTGGGGAGCTAAAGGGTATTGATTGAAACATATAAGGTTTCGTCCCTCAGAGTCAAGTATACCATCACGAATGACTGTACATGTGAGTTACGTAACGTTATAAACACCATCACTTACAAACTTTGCGTAAAACGTGCACTGGCGGAACTGGTCAACTACTTACTGACTGGATTTGGCCAACATCTTTATGACATCCCTGGAATGGCATCTACTGATAGCCAACAATTTCACTAGCCAGGACCATCTGAGTGGATTTGGCATCCTGGTCAGTGTGATCGAATCTTGTGGCTGTGATGAAAAAAATTGATCTTGAACAACGTTTAATCTGTCTTATGAGGTGCTTTGTTTAGATGCCTCAAGTCCGGTGGTCTTGATACCCAACGCGCCTTTGTCCGAGGCGACCTTCTGTGTGTATGTGTTATTGACTTCCGCGATTTCTGTTGCAATTCGGTTTCTTCGCCGCTCGCTACTTTCCGCACTAGCCGTTCCTTCTTTTTTATCCGTTCATAATTTTTAATAATATTGACACGCGCTACTTCTTACCCGGATCTATTCGAGTGACCATTTTGCCCATACGGATTTTCACAAGAGCATCACCAGCTACGTTTGTTTACGGTCGTATTGTTATAATTTTTAAAATTATGTTTAATGTATTTTACCTTAGTTCTCGCATACTTTCTCTTCTTTTTTTTTTTCTTTTTTAAATTGGTTTTTTTTTCCGAAGGCCTTGCGGTCGTAGACAGTTCTTTTTGTTTCAGTAAAACTCATCACATATTTTCGTTTACCTGCCGTCACATTCAACAAAAAATGAGAGTAAGTAATAGCAGTAGCATCACCCAGATCGTAGCTTATTATAGGGATGACGCGACGTTGAGGTTCCTTTTGGCGTGTTGTTTTCTCTTCACCTTGTTGTAAGAGCTTTTTTTTCGCCGAGTCTGAGGTGACGCCGTAGGGAGCGTTTCCACTTGGTGCGTTTAGCAGCTTTGTCCTCCCAGGTTGCCGAATTCGTGCCCAGTGTCTTCGTGTCTCGTGCACACATCTTTGAATCTCAGCTGCGGTCGACTGGGTGTTCTTTTGCCGTATGCCAGCTGTCCGTAAAAAAAAATCTTCGGGGATGCGACAGTTTTCCACGCGGCAGACAGCATAATCTGCGCTGTCTGAGCAGTGTATGCATGCTTTGAATGCCATTGCTTGACAGTACCTCGATATTTGTCACTTTGTCCTTTCACGAAATACCAAGGTTGCGAGAGAGTAGAAGACTAGATACATTTAAAAGATGCATATGAACGAGTCCGATGCTCGCAATGTTGGCCAGCAGTTCATCCGTCACTGACGATTTAAATACCTGTAAGAGGGAACCCAAACTGCTATGACACATTTACGAAAGTAACTCTGGCCTGATCTTTTCAAAACACTGCATGCAACCCGATATGGAAAGAAACAACAGAAGATTTATTCCAAGGACAAAAACCCCATAATAAGATAATTTGGTTGATATGCAAACATCGAAGAACAGAAGATGGCACATCTTCATGTACGTATCTGTTGTCTTTATCAAGGCAATTTACGTCTGAATTAAAACAAATTCTTCATAGGTTCTGTAAAAGAGTTATTCCTTGCCCCCAAGAAATGAAATTGTTCAATCACCAGGAGCAAACTACTAGATCAGCTGGACGATAGTGGAGGAAGCCGATTCCGTCTATTGCCCCAGACATGTGTGTTACGTGCAGTCTTTGATATCTTACAATATTATACATTGGTATACTTGTTATGTTCGCAAATATTTTGTAAACAAAATAGATATTTTTTAGTGCTTAAGGGAAAGTCATTATTGAGTTACTTCCCTTGAAAGTTGTGCCGTCTCTTTCGATCGAACTCCGCGGATGAATCCAGTTTTACTGCGATTTATTCTTTGTTTGGGTAGTAATAGATTGTTCTTGCTTCAGAATATCTATGGCCTGAATTTATGTGTATTGTTTGTCTGTGTAGGACGAATCTGTCTTATATCTGTATATCTTTACATATCTAAGTCGAACTATATGTTCTGTTGTCTCTAGAGAGGTCAAAGGCTGTTCGGCGGATGTGTCGCGAGAGAGGTGTGTTTTGGCTTCGCCCTGATGATGGGCTGTGTTTTTCTATGTCGGCTTGACGCCGGGGAAAAAGTGATCTCAGTGGTTTTTGGGGAAAGTGATAGTCGTCTAGACCTATCGTGTATGCTTTACCCCAGTGTTCATTCTTATTGCCAAGGAACGGCAAAATCATATTTCTCAAAACCAAGGTAATAAAGATACTCTTTTGAACTCTCGTACGAAGCCACCGTTTTTCGGTAGGGATGATTTGTACGTCTGAGAGGATACATCTAACTAGATGAAAAAAAAACGATTCTGATTCCTAGCAGCACTATATCCTGTAGAATGCAGTCAATTGTTCATGATCAAATCTACAGAGCAATGAAATGTTTAATGAATGACTAACTTTAGGACAGATTCATTATCTGTATCCAAACGTGAGTGACAGCTCACGAGTGAAGCCATCTTGGAACCAAACATGTAGTGACTTTCAAGAAGAGAAAATGGATGCCCGTATTATCGCTTGATTAGTCCAGAGATCACTGCTACACATGAGAACCCATTGCTAGCGGTTCAATATAATTATATGGAAAAATCTGTGCTGGACATTATGTTAAGGAATCTTCGCTAGACGAGATTAGGTCTAGAAGCCATCTTGGATATTGTTTATAATCTGACGTGCTTTGTCAGTAAACTCAGTTGATATATATATATATATGGGCAATACTGAGTGCTTGGCTACTGACAGTCCATTATACTATTATTCTACATGAGTGCCCATGTAACATAACATTGCAAGACCATTTATCCACTGTACCATGATGCATTATGCCAACCTGTGATTTGTCACTATCTGTGCTGTCGAGTGTGTACGTCCAATTAAACTTTAGTAAAGGTACACAGTCGTTGGTGTCGATGACTTCCAGCCATACATGAGTGTGAGAAAAGAACATTTGTCAACACCACGAACTCTTCCTATCATTCGCACATTATACACTCCATCTATGTCTACACACCACTGCGTAGGTCAAGTTGACATTCTATACTCAAACCACAAGCAATACAACAACACAGCATGTAGCTCTGGTGATGTTCGAGCGAGCTTCAGATTTCTCAGCATGTCTCTTGCTCAGGGCAAGGGTCTTGTATTAAGAGTTTATCAACTGATGATGATGATGTCTGCTTCCATCCACTTATATTTATCTTTTGGTGGACATCATTAATAAGAAAAAGATTCTTATCAATGTGCCTCCAAAATGCAAATCCTCCTAAACTTTGTAACAGCACTTGATTTCAGGTCCGGCCCTTTGACTCCCAACGTAGTAGAAGTTCACATACTGACTGCCTGAGGAAAATGAGATGTCTTCATCACTCGTATTCCTTTCCGTTTCAGTTCAAATGATTTAGTTCCCGGTTAAACATTTCATTTTATCCTACTAGTAACAAAGCTTAGGGCCAGGCAGTTAGTTACACAGGTGTTGATTTAGGGAACCAACGTGTTTCCCCCGGCCAGTTGTATATCGCTTACTGTAAGACTCCGTTCGCCAGATGATTTTTACCTACTTACACAGACTAACAAAATCTCCAGCACTGCCTACAAAGAAGTCATCGATAAATAAATAAAATATGCATCGAAATGAAATAATCCATAAAACCACTACAGCATACCTTTCTGTTTCAGCTAAAATTTGTGAAGCAAATCATGGTAGCAGTTCAAGTAACCGAACGAAGCACTGGCATATTACTAGTTCTTATTAACACTGATAATAGATGTGAAGTTGTCATCAGATGAAACAGGAGTCGATTCGTTCTTACGCCTGACCTGGTCTCTTTATACTGTTAATATATCGGGACTTATCATCATGAAAACCAGTCTATTAAAAGTAACACAGAGGTTATGAAAAACTCCAGAATGCAGCGCTAAAGCAGATGATACCGTTTTAAAATAAGTCTTTTAATACAAATGGGTTTAAATGCAACAGACCCATAGCTTGACTGCTTGCGTCAGGGTCAGCGAACCAGAGCTGACCAAGACCCTACTCCACCTCCAAGTGGTGGTCCTGGAGACAGGCTGCATCACTGCAGTCTGGCTGAGAGAGTGGGGATCGAAGTGGGAAGGCAAACCCGGTCCCAGGAATGCCGTGCTGGGGTCGGATATGTCGGCCGAAAGGTGCAGATATCGCAGCGTCGCTGTAAACGGACACAACGCAACCAACATCCTTTTCAGGACGAACGAGGAAGAAGAAGAAGAAATGCAACAGACGGGGACACACCAGTCCATCTCTCGGCCAGATGACGATCGGCACGTGATATATAACCGGAGTCGGTGTTATTTACTTGTCTCTGTCTGTAATAACGGACACCGGGTGTCTCCACTGATTAAAAAAAAAATAATAATCATAAAGTCAGATTCGACTATTTTAATTATGCATTCTTCTTCTTCATGTACCATGCCAGCCTGGCATAAGCGATCATGTCTTTCTGCATCTGCCTGTCTCAATCCTCTCTTTTCAATTCTATTGTCCAGTTCTGTTTGTGCCATGATGTTAAATGGTCCGGCATTTTTTTTTTAAATTTTCGTATATCGCGTCCTGTATGTTTTTTTCCTTCAGTCTTTCCTGCTGTCGCAATAGATAAAAAAATTACGCCTTATGAAGGTATAAATAATTTGATGACGTATATAAAGCTGTCTTGTAGAAGTTGTCTAAAAACATTTATTGATAATTTTTCACAAACATCGCCTTAGGATTAAAAAAATAATAATAACATAATGACGCAAAATGTTTTGCATGTCGTGCCTTGAATAATGTACATGTAAACTAGAATTTTCGACTGGGCTTTGATGAGACGTCATGCACAACATAATAGAACAACAGACCGGAACAAATACAGTATAGTGAGCATCAATAGAAAGAGGAATAGAACAAACCAAACTTCGTTTCTTTACCTAGCTACCCCATAAATTACATAAATTTGTCTGTTTAGTGCCTGCATGTCTGTCTTTTCATACGAAACGAAATGTAATACAAATTTCATCGCGTGTGGTGTTTTTAACCGGTTTGAAGCTACAGCTATCAACAGTAAGTACACCACTGTATATAGGGATATATTTCATAGCGTGCAGCTGTGGTGTAAATTCATTTTACTGATTCATTGTTATATTGCAGTGCTGCTCGCTGAACCACTTTAGTGATGACATGGACTACGATTTTCGTCTGCTGTGATTATTAGCGGCCTCATTCAAGTAGTTTAATTAAGCTAACTTTTTTTTTTCTCATGTAATTTAAAAAAAATAAATAATAAAAACCCATTTTATTTGAAAGTTGTGCATAATGAATCACAAATTCGTGAAAGTTGTGATAAATCACTGATTAATGATAACTTGCCATCGACTTTTATTCTACACATTAGAGTGTTTGGAAAATATATTTGCTGCGGTTTAGAGTGTTCACTCTAGAATCCTAGAGCAGAGACTCCGACGCCTAGCTGAGCCACAATTGGATGAGGTCCAGTGCGGATTTCGAGCAAACCGAAGTACTCAAGACCTAATCTTCACACTCAGACAGCTGAGTGAAAAGGCCCTTGAGTATAAGAGTGAGATGCATCTTTGTTTCATAGATCTGGAAAAGGCGTTTGACAGGGTCCCCTGGAGCAAACTTTGGGACTGTTTGGCAAGGAAGAATATTCCAGCACCTCTGATTCATGCTATACAGAGCTTCTATAAGTCTTGCAGAAATTATGTGAGGACAGCAAACCATAAGTCGGAAGAGTTCAGGACCACCACTGGTGTAAGACAAGGTGATATCCTATCACCTTACCTCTTCATACTCCTTATGGACGATGTCATCAAGGCATGTAAGGAGAGAACAAGAAAGTATTCAGGAGGGTACTGGAAGATGAGACAGGTCTATATTTCGGAGCTGGCATTTGCTGATGATGTTGCCCTGATTGCTAAATCAGAGGCACATCTCCAATCCAACCTGCAAGTCTGGAAGGAAGAGCTGGAGAAGAGAGGGATGGTCATAACCAGCTCTAAAACAAAATCCATGGTGATATCACGAGAAGAAAGAAAACATCAGATTAAGCTGGGAGAACAGGTCATGGAGCAGGTCGACCACTTTAAATACCTCGGAGCTATTATAGACCGAAAGGGAGGCATCAAAGAAGAGTTGGCCACTCGAAAAGCAGCAGCTGGGAGACTTTTTCAAGCCATAAATCGAGGATTCCTCAGCAAGAGAGAGGTTGGTAAGAAAACGAAGATGGCTGTATACCGCTCCACCTATGTCCCAGTCTTGACATACGGATGCGAGTCATGGGCAATGACTACAACCCATAAAAGCCAGATCCAAACCTCAGAAATGAGGTATCTGAGGAAGGTGGTTGAAGTAACAAGAAGAGACATGGTACGCAACCAGACGATACGTCAAGGCCTTAAATCCTACCCCCTGCAGACCCAAGTAGAACAGTCCCAATTAAGATGGTTTGGCCATGTCTGCAGAATGGGAGAAGATCGGATACCACGACAAGCATGGGAAACAAAGAACCAAGGATCCAGACCCCGAGGACGACCCAGAGTCCGCTGGGAGGACAACATTAGACAATCTTTGAAGGATCGAGGACTAGAATGGAACCAGGCCAGGAGGAAGACAGCCGATAGAATAGTCTGGCGCTCTCTCTTCCAAACCTCTACACCTCACGGTAGAAGGGGAACGACTAAGTAAGTAAGTAGAGTGTTCATGGGATAAGGGAAATAAATGAGCATCCCTTGACATTGTCCCCCCTACCTCTAAATGTTTTATCAATTTATGTTGTAATGTTGAGTGCTTATGCCTTCACGATGGCAGTCTGTAGGTGTACCGGTTAGGCTGTTCAGTAGTTAAGCTTTATTTTTTACACGCTTTTATTTAACTTCGCTTGTAGCGTAAAACAAGTGTCTAGCTAAATCAAGGAACACAATCCAAATTATTAAATTATGAATCAGGGGAAAGTCGAGTTCGATCTCTAGATGGCCTTCAAATTGAAGAAATTGATTGCACCAAATTAACAGGCACAAAGCTCTATTGACGCTCTAAAAGAAAGGGATCGCTTAAGAAATTTTAGACCAGATTTGCTTACTTACTTAGTCGTTCCCCTTCTACCGTGAGGTGTAGAGGTTAGAGGTCAGATTTGCAATAAGTAAAAATATTGTTTATGTTTTAGTATGTCATAATTTTTCTAACACTAAAAAGAAGAAAATAAAAAATATTTAAAAAAAATATTTTAAACACACTCTTTTAATGCACTAAAAACCCAAAAATAATTTTTCAAGGAGTTTATAGCTTGCAGTAAAAAAAAATGTAACATAAATTGACAAAAAGCGTGGGACCGCTGATTCTGCATGAAATTAACTTCTGCTTTATACTTCATTAGACACTTATGGATAAAATATGTGATAAGCGCTTAAGCGCCCCACGCTTTTTGTCAATTTGATGTTACATTTTTTTAACTGCAAGCTGTAAACTCTTTGAAAAATTATTTTTGGGTTTTTAGTGCATTAAAAGCTTGTGTTTAAAATATTTTTTTTTTGGTATTTTTTAAATTAACATTTAGAAACTATAACTTCCCACTACGCTTGACTACAGACTTGAGATGGCGATTAGCTAAATTTTCATAAATTTTATTTTAGTTGTAATGTAGCAATTGTACTTTCTTTTAAATGCCAAACACACACGTTTATTTGTAAGGTCGTGTTCATATCGATGGCTGATTTCCAGCACTTTGGATACAGTTTCGTGATACACATACAGACCTGACAAACGATATAAAATAAATGTCTTGTTGACGTCCTGGCATTTATGATTGTATCGTGTGTATTTGTCACACGCTACGTCATAATTGCATTATCTATTGTATATTAATATGTATAGTTTATTTCCTTGTTTCTTAATGTGCTGAACAATGTGCTTCGACTATGTTCTCGATTAGTCGCCAACCTCTTGCCTGATTGCCTTTAACTTTTTTTATCCACTATAGTCTTAAAGTATTGTATATTTGCCCAGAATATTTTATTATGTTTACTTTAGATCTCTGTCAAGACATACAGATATCACCTGTCAAAACATGCAGATATCACCTCTGTCAAAACATGCAGATATCACCTCTGTCAAAACATGCAGATATCACCTCTGTCAAAAACATGCAGATATCACCTCTGTCAAAACATGCAGATATCACCTCTATCAAAACATGCAGATATCACCTCTGTCAAAACATGCAGATATCACCTCTGTCAAAACATGCAGATATCACCTCTGTCAAAACATGCAGATATCACCTCTGTCAAAACATGCAGATATCACCTCTGTCAATACATGCAGATATCACCTCTGTCAATACATGCAGATATCACCTCTGTCAAAACATGCAGATATCACTACAATGCATTGGGCTGAAGGGCGAGATCCCAAGTGCCGCTAGATAAATAGGCCTCTTCCTCGAGCTCAGTTGTTACTTGCATATTTTTTTTTTTCAGAAGTGTATTTTGTTGTTTTCTTTCCCCACTATATACACACGGTTTTTCTTTGTATCTACATCTATGTTTCTTTATATTTATTCCTTCCAGTTGCATAATGGCTTGAACATTACCGCACTATAAATAATGATGAACATAACGTAATATGTCGTGTAAGGAGTATGTGCCTTTTATGGTAGGGATCTAGGTCTTTTTATGCCTGTTTGGATTTTCACTTGCTATGCCTGTTTGGATGTTAGCATTTGTTTCTCATTGTGTGAGTCCCGCATTATTATTACTTACTTACTTACTGTAATTTGCCTTCCACTATTGCCATGAAACGTAGTCTGGAACTTAAGTTTGAGTTCCAGAGCCAAGTCTGTCGCCATGACTACTGTGAGCCTATGTAATTATTATTAATGCGCAGCTTTTGATCTCTGTTTCACAGCTTATGATCATCTGTGCCTGTTTAGCCAAATCTTGTTCTGATCATTACTGATTTATTTATTAACGTGCAAGTAACGCGCCAAAACATGAGGGGAATTAGTTTTATTGTGCTGTTTTTGCTACAGGCCCTGGTGACTACACTAATTCTCCTGTGGTAATTTTTATTCCTTTCTATTCCATTTCAACTTTATTGGTCTTTGTAGTCAAACTTACCTTGACTTATGGCCAATGGTCAGTGGGACACGAAAAAAAAAAAAAATTAAGAAGGCCTGCGAGCTGCTTTAATTGTTGTTCAGTTTTGTTTTCAAGGTGCAATGCGAAGCCTTTCCGTATTTTCCTGAAAAGTTATGATGATATTAACACTGTTAACACACAATTAGACTTTTCCATATATACTGTAGCCAAAAAGAAAGATATTATGTCAGTGCTGCAAAAATCCATTGCTCGGAAGAACGGGAATTTACGAAAAACGGCCCCAGTATAAAGTAGTAGTTGTATGTAGCAGCCATTTTCAGTCATAACTGACTGTAGGAATGCGCCCCTGGGGTGATCAGTTTTGTTTTGAGCTGGGTGCTTTTCGGCTTTTTCTTTTCTCTTCTGCTTGTGAGAGCCTCTTTTCGCCCAGTCCTATGTGACGCCGTAGGGAGCAACGCCATTTGGTGCGATCGGCAGCTTCACCCTCCCAGGTTGTTGGATTTATGTCCAGTGCCGTCATGTGTCTCTTGCACAGTTCATTAACCTTCAGCTGCGGTCGTCCCACTGTTCTTTTGCCGTATACCAGTTGCCCTTAGAAAATATCTTTAGGGATTGTGACTGTCTTCCATGCGGCGGACATGGCCAAGCCAGCGTAGTGGCATTAAAACAAAATAAAGGCAACCCATAGCAAATAATGCCGTAGGCTAGTGAAATGATAGAGATTTCACCATACAATGCCCAGCTTTATAAAGCGAGCTGACCAGTTCCCGTCCTAGCTACCTTTGCTTTCACTAACACAAGATCATAGTCAGGTACCCATTTACACCTGGGGAGACTGGAGTATGACACTGCCAGGTTTCGAACCCAGGCACATTTCCACGAGAGACAAGCGCTGTAAATATTCTGGACGCCCGACAGAGTAAACTTACACGGGTCGAAATTGCGCACCTCTTTGCCATCGTCTGGCCCCAGTGTCGACAGTGCTTGCACCAATGTTGACTTTTCTGTGGCAGGCAGCAAGTGGAATCGCCGGAACTTCCGACGCAACACACATTCTAATGTTCAATTGTTTAGAAAGAAACATCAGTGGCTGATATGATTGTTGGATGGAACACCTGTTCCTGACGTATGTACGCTTTGTTCAGGTATAAGTATGGACCGAATCTTGATATAATACTATCGCTGCAATCGAACAATACACTCAAAAGATGGGACGATTCGGTAATACCCTTCGTCAGCTAGTAACAAAAAGGTGACAAAGAGATATAGATAGGCTATGAGAAAATAACACAGTGAACACTTTAAAACTGGCTTAGTCGGCCTACCGATTTTTATTTTATTATTATTATTTGCTTTATATTTGGCCACTTTATTATTTACACACATCGTATCACAGCAACCACTGTATCTGATGAAAAATAGTGTCATCTCCGCTTGGAAAATCAGCTGTATTGAATCTCTCAACATTTTCTATCTCATGGCCTGATGGTAGGCTACGTGCCAGTGGTTTTGCACTCGTCTCTAAAGCGTATTTCCCCCCTCATTTTTACAATGTTTATCTTCACACCAGTAGGGGTGCTCGAGTGGAATAGAAGGATTGGAATGTTACGACAAGGCCACCAATGTGGAACTGATGACAAGAACCAGACAGGTGCCAGTGGAACAAGAGATGAGAAGAAGACGTTGGCGATGGATAGGACACACACTGAGGAAACCTGTTGATAGCATTACAAGGCAGTCCTTGTTCTGGAATCCCAGGGAAAGAGGCAGAGGTAGGCCAAACAATACACAGAGAAGAGAAGTGGAGACAAGTGAATATAATGAGGAAGATGTGGAGAGAACTTGAGCTGATAGCACGTGACAGGAAGACTTGGCATGCGTTTATTGAAGGCTAATGCTCCGTGGGGAGATAACGGGTATCGATGATGAAGATATAAACATTTAAAAATAGTGAGCGACTTTTTAGTCACCCTGCAGAGTTACCACACCAGTACTAATATTTTCATGACTATTAATACAAATATTATTAATACTATATACATTATTAACAAAGTCTCTTTCTTTATGTCTGTGTTATCAGGCCTTCTGGCATCTTAGGAGGGCTAAGCAGCAGTAAGTGAACACTTGACGTCACTCGGCATTGGCAGTATCAGGTTAAAAATGACGTCACTAAGCTTAGAAAACCTTC